>JAOEGS010002543.1:92690-107935 GCA_025447755.1 Corythornis vintsioides | reverse complement strand
GACTGTTGGCCAAGCTCAGAGCTCATTGGAGGCTCAGAGTATGGTGCAAGGTGATGCTGGATCGCTGGGATCTTCTGCTGTCACAACATGATCCTGGGATTCAGTAGCAGGCAGGTTGCACTGAGGGAAAAACACTGATGTTGTTGATCCTGAGATTTCATCTTCAGAGATGAAGATCCCAAACGTCTTGTCTTTGCAGATGTTGCCTGGATGATACGTTCTTACCCACAGCCGTTTTCAGGCAGAGTTATCTGTGCATACCTGCCTTACTAGCCAGGCTGCCCAGGGCGGTACTGGAGCCCCCATCCCTGGAGGGGTTTCAACCCCGCGGAGTTGTGGTGCCGAGGGACGCCGTTCACTGCTGACCTGGCAGTGACTGGACTCGGTGGTCTGAAAGGTCTCGTACAACCAAACCGATTCTCCGACAGCGCTCCCATCTCACAAGCTTCGCCCAGGACGGGCGGGGAGGAGCTCGGGAACCGCTTAAACCCCAGGCAGGGACGCGGCAGAGGCGCCGCTTGGAGGCGGCTCAGGCCCCGTCGCCAGGCGCCAACTTCCTTGGCAAGCGGCGGGAGTCCCGCCCCCCGGCCTCTCATTGGCCGCGGCTGCTCAATATAGAGACGTCAGGGGGAGCGACCCTCCCTTTCCGTCCGAGCTGCTCGGGCCTCTACACGGCGTTGTCAGCGTGAGAATGGGCCCGGGGTTCCGCTGGCGCGATTCGGGAATGCGTGAACGCTAAGGCCGGGCCTCTGCGTGCCCCCAGGCCGCGGGGCCTCTCGCTTGGCCGGGTCGGGTCGGGCCGAGCCGCGGGAAAGACGCGGGGCTGAGGGAGGAGGCGGGAGTGAGGCGACCAAGATGGCGGCTGGTGGTGGCGGGCGCCTTGGCCTCGTGGGGATGGCGGGAGGCCTCGCGTGTCTGAGTCCCGGTGCTTGTTCCCGCAGATTCCCTGTCGTTGCTTCTAAAGGGAACACCCCACAATGTCCGGAGGTCTCGATGTCCTGCAGATGAAGGAGGAGGATGTCCTCAAATTCCTCGCTGCCGGGACCCACCTGGGAGGCACCAACCTTGACTTCCAGATGGAGCAGTATATCTATAAAAGGAAAAGTGATGGTGGGTGGCCCTGGAAGGGTGGCAGGGGTTTTGTGGGCACAGCTGAGGAGAGCAGGCAGGGGCTAATGCTTAAGCTCTCTAGTAGTTTCTCCATGGCTTGAAACGTTCAGATGCATATACTCATTTGATCATGTTACTTGGAGAAGTAAAAACTTGATTAAATGAAATTAGGGAAAGAAAATAAGAGTGAAGCTGCATAGTTTGTCACGTGCTGGCCTGTTCTCACAGACTTCTGATTATTTTAGATCTGCTGCATTGTCTCTTTTTAGTCATCATTTAGTTGTCTTTTATTGGCAAACCTACTAATTGATCTTTATTTAGAATTAACACATAATGAAATGCATATTTCAAATCTTGGTAAATCAATCACAGATGGATTTGGGAGCTTCTTGACTACAGAAACAGAAAGGTTTTAGTGTCTCAATAGTGATTTCTGCTGCTTGTTTGCACTGTTCTTCCATCTGAGCCGTGCCCTATTAAAAGAAAGATACTAAGCCCTGGTGCAGGTTGGTAGGATCTGGAAGTGTGCCACATGGGAGGATTTTCCTTGGAATAGCTTTCCAGTGGCTAGAACTTCAGAGCAGCTACAGCCATGTGACAAGCATAATGGCAGAAGAGTGCTATTGTGGTTTAGGATGTGCATCTGTTTCTTGCTCTAATGACTTTTGTCACCAATAGGTATTTACATCATTAATCTGAAGAGGACCTGGGAGAAGCTGCTCCTGGCAGCACGAGCCATTGTTGCCATTGAGAACCCAGCAGATGTGAGCGTCATTTCTTCCAGGAACACTGGGCAGGTACAGACATCTGGACTCTTGCCTTGCAGCATGGCCTGCTGCTGGCAGCTTGATAACAAAAGGGAGTAAGGGAAATTTTGGCTCTGGGAACACCTTTTTTGGAAGGATTTTCCTTGTGTTTCGCTTGCAGCTTGGGTCAGTTGAACCCTACTCCCCATTTCTGTAGTTTCTGGGCATTTGATAAGTTGTTTTTGTTTCATACCATCCTTTGGGTACTTCCTCTTGGACTTCTGGCACAGTAACAGTGGATCCACGGGTGCCCCTTCCTGATAATTCGGAGTCATTGGCACTGCTTTGTGGGAACAAAAAGTGCCTGATACAAAAGTTTTCAAAGAAATAATTTACTCTGTTACTGAGGAAGGTCGAGTAGCTATATTTTTAATTTTATCACTAGATTTTCTGTTGTAGAAAAGGCCACAACCTTTAAATAGCATCTAATTAACCACTAAAGTTTCTTCATGAGCTTAGTTTCTTCAGCCTAACGCAGGTGGTGCCACAAACATCCAGGGAGATTGGGAATGCCGTGGGGTGAGTTTACAAAGGAAAAGCTTGGGGAAAGTGTGGAGTTGCCAAGGAAGAGATCCTGTGGGCATGCACACTGTTAAAGCTTGATGCTGAGGTCAGTTCCTGGCCAATGAGCTCTCAAGTGTCGGAAGTGTGCTACAGCAAACGGCAGGGTGTTCGCTAACGCCAGGAGAGGGGCTCCCTCTGGGATTGGAGTTTGATAGTAGGCCCTGCCACATGCCAGGGAACTTCAGAGCTGTTGCAAGTGGGTAGAAACCACGCAGCTGCGGCTCCTGGATGTTTACTGCTGAGCTTTTCCCGAAGTTGTGTTACTGGATAAGGAAAGGATGTAGAAACAATGAAAGAAAATAGGCTTTGCTTTTCACTTTGGGGTAGAACTCGCAGATAACTTCTGTATCCTGACTCGTGCTTTGCTATTGGATATGATTTAACTCCCGATCAGGTCTTTTTAGCTCCTGATGTCGACGTAGCCACGTTCAGAAATATTTCTATTTTATCATTTTGAGTGCAGAGCTGGTGGTGAGCCCCGAATTAATTGAAAGAACTAATTGCATTGGATGAGCTAACAGGAATTCAGTTCCCCGCTGTGCGTGTCCGCCGGGCGCCGTGGTCGACGTGCGCTTTTCCCGCCTCACTCTGCCCTGCTCCGTTTTGCAGCGCGCGGTTCTGAAGTTCGCTGCTGCCACCGGAGCCACTCCCATCGCCGGGCGCTTCACCCCTGGTACCTTCACCAACCAGATCCAGGCAGCGTTCCGTGAGCCACGGCTCCTGGTGGTTACGGACCCGAGGGCTGACCACCAGCCTCTGACCGAGGCCTCCTATGTCAACATCCCCACCATCGCCCTGTGCAACACCGACTCCCCGCTGCGCTACGTGGACATCGCCATTCCCTGCAACAACAAGGTAGTGCCTCCCCTGCCGTGCTCAGAGCTACCAAGGAGGGTTGGCTCGTGTCGTGTGTCTCCCAGGGTGACCAGCTAGTTAAGGCCTCTCTGAAGTGAGCGGGTGGGTGGGGAGGAGGAGATGAAGTGCACACAGTTGGAACTTGGAGCTGAGGCCGGGTTCTGGCCAAGGAACTCTCAAGTGTAGGACGTGTGCTACAGTAACCTGGCAGGATGCTTCGCTGACACCACGAGGGGCTTTGTGGCCCAATGAGTGGAGTTTGGTAGTCATTCTTGTCACAGTTGGGGAATGATGAAAGGTGAAGTGAATTGATGAAGAAACTGTTGCAAAACATGACCAGAAAACATCTGAAAAGTCAAGTCTAGGGAGATAGTTTACCATCTTTGATGTCTATCTAGACATCATTCACCAAAACTATTTTATGTCCAGTCTGAGCACATGTGTAAGATTTGATCATCAAGTTTTCTTTCATTCCTGCCTGTGTGATGAGCATAATCCTTCTCTTTTGGACAAGATTCATACAGGATGGTGAGAAGTATGTAACTCCATAGCAGGAGAATTGCTTCAGGCTCTGCTGTACCCAGCAGATTGAGTTGCTGCTGATAGAAATTTGCTGCAACTTCTGCAGAGACCTGAAGGTGTCGCTGAGAACTTGAGAAGTTGCCCTTTTCTGAGTCCTACAGTAAATAAGGTGGTTTATGAGCATATAAGTTCATTTTCCTGCCAAGAAAGAACTTTGGATTAGGTGCAGATAAATCTTTGCTTTTTCAAAGGAAAATCTTTTCAGGAGTGTAGCTGTTACAGATATTGCATACTTCTGTTCTGTTCCAGGGGGCTCATTCAGTGGGTCTGATGTGGTGGATGCTGGCTCGGGAGGTCCTGCGCATGCGAGGCACCATCTCCCGTGAGCACCCATGGGAAGTCATGCCTGACTTGTACTTCTACAGGGATCCTGAGGAGGTAGGAGACCTGAGGCAGGAAAGGTGTATTTGTCAGATGTCTCTTCTTGTGCTGCTGTCCCATGGTCCTGCATGCCTGCTGTTAAGGACAGGTTGTGCCAACAGAATCATTTAGCTTGGAATAGACTTCTAAGATTTTTGAAGGTTGAGTCCAGCCATTAACCCAGGAGTGCCACTAACCCATGTCCCTCAGCACTACATCTCCACAGCTCTGAAACCCCTCCAGGGATGGGGACTCCACCCCTGCCCTGGGCAGCCTGGGCGAGGCCTTGACAACCCTTTCAGGGATGAAAGCATTCTCAATGTCCAACCTAAAACTCCCCTGGCATAACTTGGGGCCAGTTCCTCCTGTCCTGTCCCTTCTTCCTTGGGAGAAGGGACCAACCCCACCTGGCTCCAACCTCCTTTCAGGGAGTTGTCAGAGTGAGAAGGTCTCCCTGAGCCTCCTTCTCTCCAGGCTGAACAACCCCAGGTCCCTCAGCTGCTCCTCACCAGACTTGTGCTCAGTACGCTTCCCCAGCTTCATTGCCCTTCTCTGGACACACTCCAGCCCCTCAGTGTCTTTCTAGTGAGGAGCCCAAAATCAATCTGTAGTTGAGGTGCAGCCTCATCTTTGCACTTCACACATAAAAGGTGGTTGTTGGTGGATTGTAGTGCAGGCTGTGTGAAAGTGGGGATGGAGAGGTGTTTCTGTGAGGCTTAGGCTGTGCTCTTCCATTGCAGATTGAGAAGGAGGAGCAGGCTGCTGCTGAGAAAGCAGTTACAAAGGAGGAGTTCCAGACGGAATGGACGGCCCCGGCTCCCGAGTTCACTGCTCCTCCTCAGCCCGAGGTTGCAGACTGGTCCGAGGGAGTGCAGGTCCCATCGGTGCCCATCCAGCAGTTCCCCACAGGTCAGTCTGGGGGAGATTTCTGTGGGCAGTGGGCTGCATGCTGTAGGGGTTGGGAAGAGCTGGGGTGCACTAAGTGCTTTTGTCTTTGCAATTGCAGAGGACTGGAGCGCCCAGCCTGCCACCGAGGACTGGTCAGCAGCTCCCACAGCCCAGGCTACCGAGTGGGTTGGTACTGCCACGGAGTGGTCTTAACATCAATCCTGCTATACCATGAGAGAAATAAAGGATGGTTTAATACACACTGCTTAATACTATGTGTTGGCAGGTGAAGAACATGGGTGGCACAGGGCACAGTCCTTATCCCAGGGTGGGGCTGCGTGGAAACAGCTGTTTCACCTAGTTTGATGGATTTGGGGATTGTGGGCTCTGGCCTCTTGTGTTGCTGATTCCTTCCTTAAGACCACTGCAGTGGGAAATCCTCAGGGAAATAAAACACCACCCTGGTGGGGATGGACTTGACATGGAGTAAATGCACAATTCTCCACATGGTAAATCCACAATTGTCATGTGATGCTCTAAAGCTGAATATCTTCAACTTTCTCAGGACAGAGAAATGTGTTGGCTGAATGTGAGAAGAGCAGATGGAGAAAAACAAAAAATTTGCCTCTATTGCTGTAGGATCAAGGAGTTGTTTGGGGCATCTCACTGCTCTGCAGCTTCCAAAGAGATGTTTGCCAGCATTTCAGGAAAAATGTCTTTCCTCTTGCCTCTGAGTTTGTGAACCCTCAGATGCATCAAGCCTGTGTGACAGGTAAAGGTAGGACAGTGGATGGAGCTTTGGGAATGAGGAACATCTGTGGTACACACCTTGGGCATGGGCATGTATCTGCAAGAGATAGCTGCACCCACAGCCCCGATTTTCTGAATATCTTGTTTCCTGGGACGCTGGATTTCTGAAGCTGGTTTTATTTGCTCTTTTAATACTTGTATTTTTAAGAATACTCAACCACAATGTCGGGCTGACTGGGGCTCTGAGCAACCTCCTCTAGTTGCAGATATCCCTGCTCACTGCAGGAGAGTTGAATGAAATGACCTTTAGAGTTCCTTTCCTACCCAAACCAGCTTATGATAAAACTTTTCTACTGTCGAAACTTTGGAATGATGTCATTTTTTGTTTAGAGTTACTCCTTTTTACAATCAGTAATGGGTGATGAATTACATAAAGAACTATTTTTTTTTTTCTAGGCTGCTGTTTAAATCTTCATTTCCATAGGTATAACATTTTTAGCTAGTGGTTTTAAATACGTCTGGCAACGTTTGTTTCACTGGCTGTGTGGTTTATTATTGTTTCCACTATTGTTCAAGCATGAATATAAATCCTCTAAAGCACATGGGGATGCATCCTTTGAAGTGATAGCTCCTTAACCCTGCTTCAAAGCCCAGAGAAACCTGCTTTGGTGCAAAATCTTTCTTTGTTTCAAATGCCACTGCACTACACCCAGGAGGTTCTTTGGGTTGAGTCCTGCAGCCAGCTGTCTTTGTTTTGGGACAGAGTTTTGACTTCAGGGCAGAATAAGGGGGTACCACAGCACCCATAGGTCACCTTTCAGTGACGTCCTGTGCCACCACTGTTGGTGTGGTGACTTGGGTTTTAACAGCATGTGTCTCAGCAGAGGAAGAAATAGGCATGTTGTGTGAGATGGATGTGAATCACAGGATGGTTTGGGTTGGAAAAGATCTCCAGAGTATCATCTAGTCTAATTCTGTGCAGGGACATCTGCAACTAGAGCAGGTTGCTCAGAACCCTGGCCACCCTTGCCTGGAATTGCCCTGACATTGAGCACCTTTCTGGGCGTTCTCTGCCCATGTTTCACCACCTTCAGTGTCAACCATTTCATAGTACAGAATCATGGAATGCTTTGGGTTGTTGGTTGGGGTTGGGGACCTCTTGTGGGTCAGCTAGTCCAACCCCTTGTGGTGAGCAAGGACATCCTTAATGAGATGAGGTTGCTCAGGTTCATCAAGCCTGACCCTGAGTGTTTTTAGGAATGGGGCCTTCACCATCCTCCCTGGGCAACCTGTTCTGGTGATCCACTACCCTCATAGTGAGGAACTTCCTAAGATCCAGTCTTCATCTTGCTCTAGTTTAAACCATTGTCCTTCAATGGTGCCCTTGTAAATGGTTCTCCAGCTTTCTTGTAGGCCCCCTTCAGGCACTGGAAAGCTGCTGTAAGTTCTCCTTGGAGCCTTCTCTAGGCTGAACAATCCCAGCTGTAAGCCTGTCCTCCCAGGAGAGGTTCTCCAGCCCTCATTTTTGTGGCCTTATGGACCTGCTCCACCAGGTCTGTGTCTTCCTTTGTTGAGGGCTTCAGAACTGGGTGTGATGCTCTAGCTGAAGTCTCACCAGTGGTAGGATCACCTCTCAGTCTGCTGGCCATGCTGCTTTTGATGCAGCCCAGGATGCCATTGGCTTCTGGCTCACATTCAGCTTCCCACCCACCAGAACCCCCAAGTCAGTTTCCACAGGGCTACTTTCTATCACCTCATCCCCCAGCCTGTATTGATAATCAAATTAAGATTGTTTTGACCCAGATGCAGGACTCTGTTCTTGTTGAACCTCATGAGGTTCACCTGGGCCCCATGTCCAGGCCTCCCTGGATGATAGCCCATCCTCTGGTATATTAACCGAAGGAATTTCTTCCTTCACTCTAAATCCTCCTCTCAGTTTAAATCTTCCTCTTTTAGTTTAAAACCATCACCCCTTACCTTGTCACAACAGGCCCTGCTAGAAAGTCTGTCCCCACTTTTCTGAAAGACCCCTTTAAGTACTGAAAGGCCACAAGGTCTCCCCTGAGCCTTCTCCAGGCTGAAACAACCCCAACTCTCCCAGCCTGGCTTCTCAGCAGAGGGTTCCAGTGCTCAGATCATTGCTGTGGCCTCCTCTGGCCCTGCTCCAACAGACCCAGGTCTCTCCTGTGCTGAGGACTCCAGAGCTGGAGCCAGCACTGCAGGGGGGAGTCCCCAGAGCCAAGGGGGTGAATTGAGGACTGAAGCAACTTCTTGGGCACTCAGAGGAACTGTCCACCTAACACTGTGTGTGGGAGTCCAGTGTAGGGTTGTGAAAAGCAGGGAGCTTGCCATGGGAAGGTGGCACCTTGCAGAGCTGGGAGCTGCTCTGCCATGAGGGCAATTGTGCCAAATCCCAGGACAAGTGTTTGCCATTATCAGGCACCTCAGCACTGCTCGTTCCTGTGCTGTGGTTGGAAACGCTGGGGCATGGCCTGGGAAGCTGCTCTGAAGCTCCATTTCTCCCCTGTAACACTATTTGTGAGCATGGCCCAAAGCTGGTTCTGGCCTGAGGTGCTGTTTCCTTCAACCTTTGGAGAGTTGAGGGGATACCAAGAATGAAAGATACTTGCTTTTGGGGTTTGAACCAGCCCAGGACAACCAGATCAGCCTTTGGCTGCTCGAAGACATAAGTATGATAACAAAAATGGCTTTCTGGGGGCAGAGAAACACCCCAGAACGTTTCTCCTGCCTGGCAGGTGCCAGGAGATGGTGGTGGTGGGTCAGACAGCTGCGAGATGCTGTGCTGTGGATGGTTTCCAGCAGCCCAGGAGATGGGGCTGTTGCTCCTGCTCTGTCCGGGTGTGCGGTGCTGCTGGCAGCGTGGGGGGAGAGCTGGGCAGAGTGGGTGCTGGATGGAGGATGGTCAAAAGCAGCTTTTGTGAATGGCTGGGCTTAATGATCTTAAAGGTCTTTTCCAGCCTAAGTGATTCTGTGAATCTATGACTATAGAAGTGTCTTCAGTGCCAGCCTCCATCTCTTGCAATTGGAGCAGAGCTGCTCCAGCTGTTGTTTGCCCTTCCTCTGGCCTGGTTTTTGACTTCCCTGTAGCAGGATAGTGCCCTCTCACACGGGGGGGCACACTTTTTTTTTGGTAAAAAAAACCAAACAAAACCAAACCCCAGTGTTTTTTATAGGTATTAAGCTTGTTGCCTCTGTGCTCAGCTGCAAACCTCCATCTTCCTTTTAATTTCCCTGAGGGAGTAAATGTGGGATGCTGCTGCCTTCCAGGGTTGAGAAACACAGTGCTCCTAATTTGAAGATGCCTTGACATTTCCTAGTTCATTTGTCCTGCTCAGCTTATTGCTTCCAGCATTTCTAAAGTACTTGTCTTCTTCCTCACACTCTCAGAGCTCACAGGTTGACAATTCCCTGCACCTGTGGTCCTTGCTGAAATAGGGAAAAACAAAGCAGCAAAGGAATCAGGGCATGGACTGTTTTCCCTCACTTGTTATTTAACTGTTAGAGTCTCTAACTTGAAAGGAGCAACCACCACCGCCCTCTCCACAGCACCTTTACTGGAGGCCCCTTTAAGCCACATGCCTGCTCCCAGCTGGATAAAGTTCTACTAATTGTAGGGGCTGGAATGTCTCCTCCCCTTTGCTCACAGGACTGGTGTAGGGTAGGGGTGAGCATGCTGTTGGCTTTTAGTTTTAGGAGGCAGAACCATTTTGTCTGAATGCTACAAGCAGCCAGAGGTTCCTCATCAGCTCCTTCATGAGGGCTGAGGGGTTCAGTAACTAGTTTTTCTCTTTTGAAGGGTTCAATCATTTGAAAAGTTTAGAGATTAATTTTAAGTCTTAATTTTCTTTGCCTAAGCATGGCTTGGATTTCTTTTTGACTTCTAGGCTTCTCTTTGCACCTTGTTCTAAAGTTTATTTTCCCTCTGTGAGAGTGAAAAATTTGTGGTTTTGATTCAAAATGAGAAGTGGGATTTCTTGAACCATACCTTGAATATAGAAACAGGAACTTTATGATATTGAGTCTGAGACTTGTGATAGAAAAGTTGCAAGTTATCAACACCACAAGTTATCAACACTGTGTGGCCTTCAGAAGTGAGAAGCTCCCTGTGGAGTCATCCTTTTACAGTGGCAGGTTGGACTGTGCTGGCTCTGTCCCCTCAGAATCAGGAGGCAGATGTTGCTCTGTTCAGGTAAGAGTTAAAATTTTACATTTATTTAATTTCTGTTTTAAATCTTGGGAGTCTGTTCAGCTATTTCTAGAGTAGTGGATTGATCTTCCCTTCTGGGGTTTAGAGCACAAGTTGTGAAGAAGGGCTGAGGGACCTTGAAAGGAGGTTGGAGCCAGGTGGCAGTTGGTCCCTTCTCCCAAGGAATAAGTGACAGGACAAGAGGAAATGGCCTCAAGTTGCACCAGGGGAGGTTTAGGTTGGACATTGGTAATGCTTTCATCCCTGAAAGGGTTGTCCAGGCCTGGCCCAGGCTGCCCAGTGCAGAGTCCCCAAGATTCCTGGAGGGGTTTCAGAGCTGTGGAGATGTGGTGCTGAGGGACATGGGGCAGTGGTGACCTGACAGTGCTGGGTTAGCAGCTGTGTTAGGGTCTCACACTTGATAGGAACAAGCTGGGAGAGTTGGGGTTGTTCAGCCTGGAGAAGAGAAGGTTCCAGAAAGACCTTCTTGTGGCCTTTCAGTACTTAAAGGGGCCTGTCAGAAAGATGAGAACAATCTTTAGCAGGGCCTGTTGGTGCAGGATGAGGGGTGATCATTTTAAATTAAAGAGGGAGATTTAGAGTACAGAGAAGGAAGAAATTTTTTTTTTAACCTGAGGATGGAGACACCCTGGCCCAGGTTGCCCAGAGAGGGTGGTAGAAGCCTCATCCCTGGAACCATCCCAGGTTGGCCAGGGATCTGAACAAGCTACTCTATTTCTAGATGTCCCTGCTGACTTCAGGGGGGTTGGACTGGATGGCCTTGAAAGGTCCCTACCCAAAGCAGTCTGTGACTCCATGAATGCCTGCAGCTCAGCCAAGCCCCCCCCATATTAGCTCACCACAGCACAGGGTTGCACTGTGTCCCTTTACAATTCCAATTCAGCAATGATCACCATGTCATGTGAAAAATAGGCTGGCACCTGGAGATCCTCATTTTCCTGAGTTGCCTTTTTCACCCTAGGGAAAAAGTGTGTCTGAGCATTTGTGAGCGATAAGCCTTGGCCACAGATGAAACCAGGCTGCCACCTGCCAAAGGACAAGCTGCTGCCTTGGGGCTTAGGCAAGTGGCAAGAAAAATGTGATGGAGAGGAAAATTCCCCAGGGCTGTCAGGCTGGAGAGCTGATAATGTTGCATGCAGCATGAATCCAAGTGGGAGGATTGCTCTTTAAAGCCTTCTGGTGAGCAATTCCATTGTTCTTGTGTCAGGACATGATTGCTTTGAAGACATGTGGTTTAGAGCTGTGGTGGGGTCAGCTTCAAAGTGTCCTGGCTGACCAGCTTTGGTGGCAGCAAAAGTGCCTGGTAGATGGTTGCAGAGAGGGGTCTAAGCTGGGGTGCAGAGAGCTGGGTGACCTGCTGTGCATGTGACCTTCTGGGATCAAGTCAGGATCCTGCAGGACATTAGATTGCACTTACTCTTCACCAGTATGGAAGTCACTGTGGTGTTCTTGGCACCACTGACCTAATAGGAGTCCTTTACTCCTAATTGCAGCAGCCATGCAGCTGGGTGGGGACACTCTTTAAAGAATACAAGTAGAGGGAAAGCAAAAAAAAAAAAAGCCCAACTTTTGTTGAACTGACAGGTAAACTCACACTTTTATTAATTGAAGAAGCCTTTGGAGGGATTGACAAGCACTCATGCCACAGAGCAAGGTCACTGTGCCTGTTTGTGGCCCCAGGGCTGTGTCCTGTATGTGGTAGTTTAGCAAGTCCATGGCTGATACTCACCCTGATCACCTCCTGTTGGGTTTCTTCTGTGATTAAAATCATTGCAGCCATTGGGGGCTACAGCTCCAGAGTACTGCTAAGCTTCTAAAGACAGTTGGTTTAAATAGTCACTGTTGGATAGATCCAAATCACTGTGTGTGGATGACCAACATAGAGTAATCATTTCCTACTAGAACTATGAGAGCTCATGCAGCACCTCTATCTTAAAGTCAAATAGGAGGGATGCTCTGGAGCTCATCGAGGAGCACGTGGGTAGTATGGTTGCCCTCTCCCCATTCTGGGGACTGGTCCTGGTGGGTATCCCCATGGCCTTAGCTGGCCAGGGTAAGGTGCTCGGACGTGCAGCATCGGTGGCTGTGTCATGAACACGTGTGGTGGCAGTGGGGTGAATGCTGCTTCTCTTCCACGAGCCATGGGGCTGCTCTCCAGGGCTGCTGCTTTGCCTTGTTTCCCAACAGGACTGGTCTTGGGAGGAGACTCTGTTTTCTTGTCTAGAACAAAGATTATGAGTGTTATTATCTGGAGAGAAAAGACTGTTGCTCTTTCCCTCCCCTGTGGCTACCGTTTCTTCTCTGTGCAATAACCCCAGTGTCTGAGGGTTGGTGTTTGAGCATCTCAGTGGAGAAATAATAAATAAGACCTTTATACCCTAGCCACTAACCAGTATGTGTGTCTGCTGCCCAAGCCTTCTCTGCAGGTTCTTACTGATGTGATTGTAAGATGTGATGGTCCTACCAGCTGTGCTGGTACATCTCAAGCTGTGTGGTGATCAGGGGTAGTTGCTGATTTTAGTCTCATTTTCAATGCTATTTTCATTTAAATGAGTGCTCTGGGTCTGCTTGTGGGGGGAATACCTATTGGCTTGGTCTTAATATTCCAGCTCATTTCAGCCTCTCCAAGAGGTTGCCCAGAAGGGTGCTCAGTACCCCATCCCTAGAACCACTCCTGGTCAGGATGGCCAGGGTTCTGAACAACCTGCTCTAGGTGCAGATGTCCCTGCTCCCTGCAGGGGGGTTGATGGCCTTGAAAGGTCCCTTCCCACCCAAACTGTTCTGAGTCTATGATTTTGGTGGAAAAGGAGCCTTTTCAGGAAAGTTGAAGGGAGTTGAGGGCTATTTGTTGTTACCTTCTGCTTGCTTGGGGTGACTTTCACTCTTCGTACTTGGTGTAAGTAAATCCTCCAGATCTTCCATCATGGGGTTAGTGCTGGTTTTGTTGTTTCTCTTGTTTTTCTCTTCTTCACGTTGCTACGTGAATAAAAAGCATGGTGTTTAGTTTGAAACTGCAGACTTAATCCATTAAATGGTGGCTGGGTGTCACAGCTGGCCTGGCTAAGTGTTTGTTGGTGTGAATGCTCTCTCTTTGCCAAGTTCAAGGTGCTGAACCCTTGTTTAACACGGGTTTTAGGGAAAGAAAGTACATTCTGGGCAGGACTGAGAGCCTTGGAAGTGACAGCTCTGCTCCTGGTAGGTTAAAGCACTTGTTGATATCAGGGTTTAAGTCTACCATGCTACCTACATAGTATTAGTTCAGGGATTCCTTAGTGCCCCAGTTTGAGTGAGAACAGAACTAATTCTGTTCAGCGATTTTTCTAACTAACTGCAATGTCTGAAGTCAGCAGCCTGTTCTCACAGACAGTATCCGCTTCTGGCAGTGATAACACCCCATGATTAAAGTTATATGTAGAGTTACAAGGGTTGGTGTGCAGACCAAGGCCACTGCTGGATCTTGTGCACCACACTGAGGCGTGCAGAAAGTGAAAGGCCAGTTCTGGACATAGTGAGGTCCAAGTCCTACTCTGCTAATTCGAGTCATTGCATCTGTCTGTATCAGGCTTGTCCCACCTGCACAGCAGAGGCAGACTAGCCTCCTCTGTCAAGTGCTTTGAGAATAACTGGTAAAATATGGAGGTGTTATTTATGGCTTGTTAGCTTGTAGAAAACCTGGCTGTGGGTTTGATGAGCTTATCATTGTCCCTTGACAGTCTCAGGATCCAAAGCATTACTTGAACTCAAGAAAGAGCAGCCCGTGGTGGGTTGTGACCACCTTCTTAAACACCATCGGAGAGACCCGACCAGGCATAGACCACATCTTCCCTGTGTCACCAGCACAGTGGCAACTTCAAAGCATGTGTTGCCCATCAAACTCAGGCACGTGGCATCTCAAAGGTGGTTCTGCCAGCTCCACTTACCAGCTGCATCTTCTTCTTCAGCTCGGCGTTGGCACGCTGGTACGCTTCTGCCACCGCCGTCAGGTAGTAGATGGCAAGGCTACAAAACAAATGTGTGACAGGGTCAGAGGAGAGAACACTGAATTTTTGCCTACTTTCCAGCACCCAGTTTTCCCACCTGCTGGTTCCAGGCTTAGGAAGACCTGGGGATGTCTCATGGCATGGGCTGAGCCAGTCCAGCAGCTCTGCTCAAACGCTTTTGTAGGGCTGCGACTCTCTCGAGAGTTTCATGACTGGAAATCACAAATATTTAATATCCTCAAAGGCTACACAAGCAGCGTGTCTGGGAGAGACAGGAGGATATTTCAGGCAATGTGGACATTGGGTATCTCTCAGTTTGCAGAGGAGATTGGGTCAGAGTGATGGTGGCTAGAGGAGAGTTGGGAAGGCCATGGTGTGGGACTAGCCCAGACTGAGAAGTGGTATCTTCAGCAGATAAACTGGATTTGTGCTGATCCCTCTCCCAGCTGTCAGTGGAGGAAAGGGCAGGAGATTGTCATAGAAGAAAACATTAATTCCAAAGGTCTGCTGCTCTCCTACCACATTTTGGGGCTGGGGATGTTGCATCAAACTCTCAGAAACCTGCCCTGCAGCCCTTTTGTAAAGGTCATCCAGTTGGGTGGATTAGCTCTGCAGTCCTAGCTTGTGTTGGCAGCAACATCTGCTCATGCTCCCGAGGAGCCTGCAGGAATGGAGCCAATAACTCCATAACATGCTTGGCCCTCCAAAGGATGCAGTGGGAGATGTCTCCTGTGTGCATCTGATCTGATTCTTCTGAAGGTAGGATCTGTCTGCATGAGTTACAGTATCTGCACATCGTTCTTTGGAGTAAAAGGAGTAGGTAGTTGGAGCAGATAGAGGCACTGCAGCTCATTTCCAGTTCATTTTGAATTTTTCTCAGGCTATTTACCAAAGAAACTTTGTAACACAGCAACTTATAGTTTATTTAACTTAATGGCATTTTTTTAGTGTAACCTATTCAGAATGATGCATACAGTGTCCAAGAGCCCAGTGTGGATAGATGCCCAAGGAGGAGTCAGAGCAGGCAAACATGGAATATGCTCCCCAACTCTCTCCCTGTCTCTCACTTTCTAGTCTGGAGAGCTCAGAGCTCCCTATAAAATTTGGCCACAGCTCTTCCAC
>JAOEGS010002543.1:66869-92590 GCA_025447755.1 Corythornis vintsioides | reverse complement strand
CAACTCTCTCCCTGTCTCTCACTTTCTAGTCTGGAGAGCTCAGAGCTCCCTATAAAATTTGGCCACAGCTCTTCCACATACTTTCATAGCTATGGAAACCTTGAAATCAATACCAAAAATATCCTTTAAAAAACCCCATAATACTGCTGCTGTGCTCCCAGTGCTGCTGAAGGTGCTGAGGGTTTATGTGGGGTTTTAAAGCTGAAATGATGAGACAGCACTGAAACCAATTCCAGGTGTAATATTTGAAAAAAGAAAAACAGCCCAAACAAAACTCACACCTCTTGATATTTCTCTGAATATATAATTTTTGAATGCCCTGGTTTGGCAGTGCTGCAAATACCACCAGCTGTGACAGAAATTGCTTCTCCAAAAGGCACCGGGCTGAGATTGTCCATTTATTTCTGATGCATACTGAATTTTTTTGTGTTACAAAGTTGTGTTTAATTGGGTGAGGTAATTAATTTTTGGGAAATTGGGTGAAGGTGAAGGTGAATAAGGGTATCGAGCATGTGTTGACCCAAATCCAGGCTGTTTATCAGCACAAACTGTATTTAGACCTCACTAACGTGCCAGTGTTTGGGTTTTTTTCACCCTCCTCCCAGCCAGGCATGTAATCTCACAAGGCAAACTTACACCATGAGCAGAATTGCAGGTATGATCAGTCCTGGATTTGCCACGTAGCTGAAGATCTTGGCAACAAAAAGTGGGAAATCGAGCTCGATGGTCTCTTGAATGACATCATACATCCTTTTCTTTCCACTGAAAAGATAAACAGCCTGGTAAGGGCACATCAGTCTTTGATGGAGGGACAAAATAGCTCCTAATCTAACCACACAATGTATGTTTTCTCTCAGTGAGCATCAGCTTGCTGATGGCCACCAGAATACCTTCATTGTAAATATCTATTGGTCCAGTCATTCCCCCCCTCTTTGATTATCATAATAATCTTTGTTAGGCCAGTCTGCTCCTGGAGTTAATACCTTTATTTCCACACATGGCTCCTTTGAGTTCTCTTTACCCCTCTGAAATGTGCAAAACCCTAGAGATTGCAGCAACCCAACATTTCTGATCAGTATCTTGGTAAATACAAACTCTTCATGGTCGAGATGACTTTCCATATGCAAATTCTGGCTTTCTGAAATCATGAGCCAACTTGAAGAGCTGCTAAGTAATGACAAAAATAGCAAGCTGTGATTATTGCTTAATAGGGAACTCGGTGAAAGAATAATTTCCAACCAAATTGATAAAGCAGGGTATTTTGTGTGAAAGGAGAACAAATCTGTAAAAGGATGGATTACATAATTGACCTTCTTCTCTCCCCAGCATCTCAGGGTCTGTGAATTCAACACTGTGAGTGCTATTTCTCATCTTTAGGCTTATTGCATCCTGGGATCTTGCAGGATTCTGCTCAGGAAGTTGTTGGACTCTGTCCTGGTGATGAGAGTCAATAAAGACCAACTTGGCTAAAGGGTATCCCAGCTTCATCAACCACCTCATGCCCAGGAAAGCTGAGCTTTCAGTTGAGCCAAGGAGTGTGCCAAGGGTTGGAATCAGATAGAGTGGTTTTGAGGGGTTGATTTGGAATGGAAATAGCTCTTTCACATTGCAGATTAGTCACCTCCAAATGATAGTGTGCATGCAATAATCTCTTGTCCCATCCTCTGACGTTGTTCATTGACACATGTCCTTGTGATAAAGCTGAGGGAATTCTGGTCTCTTGCCTTCATCCCAAAGTCTTTCAGCTTTCCATTGTCATTCTCCATTAGCAAGTGGATAACTTAAACCAGTGCATCTACAGGAACAATTTGCTGTGAGCTGGCTCCTTGCTGAGTCAGACTCAGCAGGCCCAGGAAATGGTGTTACTCAATCAAATTAGACTTTATTGGCATGTTAATCTGGTCCACTGAATGTTCTGTGCAGTGCTGCTTCTGTCCTAATTAAAAACCAGAGAAGATGTTGTTGGTTTTATTTTAAAAAAAAAACACCCTGCAATTCTTCAGGCTCAGAACTATCCATTTCCTGCTGTTTTCCAACAAAATTCAACACATAAAATACATCTTGAGCTGTGGGAGTTCTTGGCTCTATAGAAGGTTTTAGAAGGAGGATTTGGAACTATTTTGCTCCCAGACAGCCTATAGTGTGTTCCTGTTACTTTGCTTTTTACTGGGGGCTGCACCCTTCTGTCCTCTGGTGCTTTCATCAGTGTGTGTTGGGGAGTTGCTGGGGTTTGTGTTGCAGAGGAGGAGAAGCAGCTGAGTTTGCTGAGGCTGCTGCAGAAGAGCAGACAGGAGCTCAGAGCAGGTTCCATGTTCCTGGTTTGCACCCCATGATTGAACACAACCTGTTGCCTCAAACTGCTAAGGATTTGACCAAATGGAGAATGAAGGAGTTTCCCCATCTCTGCTGGAGTCCAAGCCTTTTAACTTCATGAAAAGAATCCTATTTATCAGAGGAGAAAGTTGACCTTTTTAATTGTTGTTTTGCCAGTACCTGAAGGGTCCACAGTCAAAGGAGGGAGGCAGAGACATGATGGTGTAAGCCACAGGCAGGAGGCTCAGGAACAGGATCAACAGCAACAGTCCCATGTAAAAGTTATTAGACTTGGATGCTTTGAAGACTCGTTCATGAGGGACATTGCTAGTCATGACAGCCCAGCACTGGAAGTACATGGAGGTTAATAAACGCAGCACATTTATACCCACGAGCCCTGGGGCATAGAAGGATCCCATCCTGAAAAGGAAAGAAGGACAGATGTTATTTTTATTTTTTTTCTTTGGGAAGTTTAGGTTGGACATGAGGAAAATTGACTTTCCCTCACGAGTTGTCCAGGCCTGGCCCAGGCTGCCCAGGGCAGTGGTGCAGTCCTCATCCCTGAAGGGGTTATGCTTGGACTTGATGAATTTAAAGGTCTTTTCCAACCTAAATGATTCTATGAATGTAACCAGCAGGGAGACACCTTCTTAAATCAGCAGAGATGTTGTGGTAGGGGGACAGGCAGAAATTATCAGTCCATGGCAACAGACACTTTGCTTCCTGAGGTGAGGGTGCTCTGTGCTGCTGTTGCCTCTGGGGAGACCACAGCAGGGCAAAGCATCTCCATCTCTGGAGACACTCAAGACCTGCCTGGATCTGTTCCTGAGTGACTTGGTCTAGGTGATCCTGCTCAGGCAGGGGGGTGGGACTAGATGATCTTTTAGGTCCCCTCCAACCCCTAATATCTGTGAATCTATGAAAGCAGTTTGCCCTCTCTTGGGGCAGGTTTGGGGCATCTCCTTCCTGCCCAGCCTGCTCTAGCTGGCTCTGTGCCCACCTTTCCATTGACACGTGTCATAAAATCAGAGAAACCAAAACCCAAAGGTTAAATCCACTGAAGTTTTCTAGGTACTACAAAAACAAACAAAAAACCCAAACAACCAAAGAGAGGAAATATTTACCAAATCATTCCCTGGTTGAAGACCAAACCCAAAACGTTGCCACTAATGTCAAACTCAGCATAGGATGGCTGTGTGGGGGAAGAAAGGAGATTGGGTATAAGGATGGTTATTTACAGCTGGTATAACTTTCTACATATATCTGCTTTTGTGCACACAAAACTCATGTGACTTTTGGCAGGTTGAACCATGTGTCAAGATTTTCTTTTATATTTTCTTGAAAAATACTTTTTTCTCTACTGCAATGCAGAAAACATGCTTCTGAGAACTGATGAACCCTTAAATGTTTGAAATACCCTATGATGTGTGTTTTGTTTTTTCACTCAATTTGCATGTGCTTAATACTGTTGGCAGCTCATAAAGTTGAGATATAAGGTGTTTTTCTTTCACAGTGAAAACTCAAAAGGAGCCCTGTTGGAGACTTAGCTGACTGCTTGCAGCTTTGGGAAGCGATGGGTGCAAAAAAAGGCTTTCTTTGTTCTTTACAGTCCAGGCTCTTTCTACTTCAAATCTTTAGCTTGAGGCTAATAGTGGCTTCTTTTTCCCAGAAAAATAAAGACAGTTTTCACTGCCTTCCATCTCTGCCTTCTGTGTGAGAAGGCTGGATTAAACAAGAGGCTTGTTCACTATATACATTAGAAAAACACATGCTCAGGTGTGCTGGTGCCCATGGCCAGGTTGGGTTAGATGACTCTTACTGAGCCATCTTTCACTCCAATGAAAGAAAAAAAAATGACAAAAAACCCAAACAGCCCCTGCTTGAGCACCAGTGGAGTAACATATGTAGGACCAAGAATATGAATTTCCCAAAGATATAGGAGAAAAAGAGGAGGGAAGCCCATGGTGCTTTCTAGTTGCACAACAGCGATCTCAAGAATGAAGAAAAGCCTGTGTGGTATTTCTAAAAGTTTTGAGGAAAGCATCTGAAAAAAAAGAAATTAAATTGATGGAGGCTAACATAATGAGAAGAGGATGTGGCCAGGAGGAGGAAACCAGAAGCTTCAATAAAACTGTGATCTGTGAGCACATGCAATAGGAGCAGTTTCGTGCTGCTTGGCTGCCAGGTTGTCCTCCAAGCTCCAGAATCCTTCAGCCACCAATACATACCAATTAAATTACCAGACAAGACCACAGGACTGCTGGAAGCATTCAAAGCCAGTCTGTTTGTAGCACTGAACCAAATGGCCCTCAATTACTTCTATCTTCTCAGCTCTAAGGCACTGACTTACAAATCCAGCCTCTAGGTCCCAGCACCAACAGTAATTCATGAATCTGACGAAGCAAGCCCGGATGAAATCTCCTACCAGGATGGTTATGAAGGTCACCAGGATATCAGACACAGTCAGCCTTACAAACTCCTGCAATTTAAAACAAGGGAGATGGGCAAGACAAGAAGGGTAAAATTTGAGGCAGAAGGAAGAGTTGGGTGGAAATAACCTGGTGTCCCAAGGATTCAAAAAGAAAAGCATAAGAAAAGGTTTAAAGGTCTAAGGGGAAAAAACAAATATCTGGAGAATGACAGCTCAGCTGCTCTGAGAACCAACCCCTTCTGAGGAGTGACAGGGGGTGGTCCCTCCCCACTTGACTGAAAAATTCTTGGCTAGTGAAGACCTGTTAGGTGTATGCAGTAATGAAAAGCCTTGTAGCTTGGTAAACCCAGGTGTTGCCTCTTCTCTCAAGAAAATAATGACAGGACTAGAGGAAATGGCCTGAAGTTTTACCAGAGGAGGTTTAGATTAGATATTAGGAATAAATTCTTTACCAAAAGAGTAGTCAGGTGCTGGAACAGTCTGCCCAGGGAGGTGGTGGAGTCACCATCCCTGGATGTATTAAAATAATGTGTAGATAAGGCACTTCAGGACGTGGTCTAGTGGGACGGTGAGGTGGTTTGTGGGTTTTTTTGTGGTGTTTGGTTTGGTTTTTATTATTGTTAGTTGCATATGGTGATCTTGGAGGCTTTTTCCAACCATGACAGTTCTGTGATTCTTGGTGCATGGTGAAGGTGGAAGGCCCTCTTGTGTGCATTTCAGGGGGGTTATTTTGCCTAATTGTGCTCTCATCTCACAGCCTCATGATGTGTTAGAGGTTGGGATGTGTCAGTGGTGCTATGGGATTCAGGAAGGGAGATGTCATTTGTGAATGACATTTCAGGCCTGGAAAGGCTAAAAACATCAACAAAAAACCCACCTCAAGCCATCCCTGAGACTTACAATGCCAACAGTTGTCTCCCAGCAAGGTCCCCTGGGCACATCTGCAGGATCAAGGGGAGGTGGAGTGGCAGTGCTGTCATTCCCCACAGATGAGTTGTGGTGGCCAAGCAATGTCCAGTGTGTGATGTTCTTCACCACATCCTCTTCAGCCAGCTGCAACAAAGAGACCTCTGAGACAAAACTATCAGAGGATATGTTTGGAGAGACCTGAGGTGTTGTGTTTCCCCTTCCTCCCAACCAGTTACCACCTGTCACATAAGCATCTGCGTACAGTAGAGTTGTGGTGCTGGTAATTGCCAGGAGCAGGGCAGCCACAGCCCTTCCAGACTGAAAGCAGATCAGGGGCAACATGAGTTTTGGGGGCCTAGCAGCCTGGTAGAGAAACCAGCCTGCCCATAGAGAAACCAGACCTCCTTCAAGACAACTGTCTGCTGAGGCAGCCTCCACCCAGTCCTCCTTCCTCCTTTTCTTCAGAATTTTCCAAGGCAGAGAAAACTGCCCAGATTCTTCCAAATCTTCTCAGCTTAAAAGAGTCATTTTTTTTTTCCTGTGGCTCAGTTAGACATTTATCATTTCCTGCAGTTATCTGCCTGCAACACACTACCAGGATAATGGTGAAGAGGGGAGGGCAGGGGAAGAGGATTATAAACTATATCTTGGGTTCTGCGCTAATAGAAATTGCAAACGATGTCAGATGGAAAAAAAATTCATATTACTCTAACGTGTTATGATTATAGGAGACAACAATCATGCTTTTCAGGGCTGTATATAGAGGCTGGAGACTGGAAAAACCTGGCTGGGGTGCTGCAGCTGATGGCTGAGAGGACTGGGGATGGGGAAAGCACCTGCTCCAAAGGGGGGTGATGGTCCTTATGGGCTGCACCCACCCTCAGCTCTGGGAAATGTTAGTGAATGTGGCTTTTTGGCTTTTTTCAACTTGGCTCTTACCTTTTCATTCACATCATCCATCAAGGCCAACAAAAAGGTGTAGAGGTTGCCAAGGAAGAGTGCAAAGATCCGCCCCAGTTGCCACTTGAGGCCGATGCGGGGATGGTAATTCTCCAGAGCAGCGATGGTCTCAAACAGTGGAGGGCAAAACATGCCCAGCAGGGACATCACAATTTCAACCTGCCACAGGAGAAAATGGAGATTAACACTAATAGTAGCACCAGTGACTATCTGACCTGGGGGCTGACAGCTAGTTGGGGATTTCTGAAGGATTTGGAAAGGGGAGAAAGCCAAAGCAAGCTCAGCTTCTGACTTTGCTTGATGTGCAGGCACAACATCAGACTTCAGGGCTTGGGTTGCCTGGCTTGCTTGTGCAGGAGTGTTTTTTGCTGTTATCTCAAAGGGATGAGCTCTGAAGAATTTGTTCCCTGTCAGTCCGGACTCATGAATATTTAGGTTCCTCAAGTCCCTTGTAGTACTGCTTGCATCAGCTCCCAGGTTCTTATTTTAGTTTTGGAGGAAGTGCAAGTCTTGGCTTGTGTGCCTGAAGATAATTAGTTGATGCTAATGTTTATTTTCCACGTTCAGCACCTTTGCTTTTGCAATCCGTGGTTACAGAATCAAGTGGAAGCTCATCGAGGACTCACTTCTGCAGCTCAGAAAAATAGATCCTAGTGGTATTTTTGTTCCTCTGTCTGGTGTGAGATGCTTAGTTGTGGTGTGGTCAGTGAGGTCACTGCCAAGTCAGCATTAGCTCAGGTGTGACTTGCAGGCTTTCATTTTTCACAGCCCTGCAGAGCCTGTTGGTCTGCAGAGAACTGTGTCTGTACAGCTGTTGGCAAACTCTGACCCACAGGTCTCTTATTTTTGTGCTTTTCTTCCCAGTACCCAGATCATGAAAATAATGAAAATCAGAATCATGAAAATGCATGGTTTTGAATTTAATTTGGCTTTGATATATAAATACAAGACAGTGTAGTATACAGTGAAATTAAACCCTTCCATAGGTTGAAACATTCTTGTGTGTGTGCGTGAAGACCTTCAGTATTTGAACTTCTCATTCCAAAATCAGACAGCAGAAAAATTTGGATAACATAAATTTTTCTGCAGCTTCTAAAATATGATTCCCATCATTCAAGATGGATGATTAAGATCTGAGTTTAGCTTTATGTCTGATCATGGACATTTCTAATACCCAGAGAGCTTTTTAGTACAAGAGGGTTTGTAACCATTTATATGCAGCTTGAGGAAGATTTTTTAGAACTGGCTTTTAGAATTGACCCATTGACTTTTATTGTGATTTATTGTAAGAGTATTTTCCCCTCTCTGCAGAGGAGTTGTTGATTTGCCCTGGAATCTCCCAGTGAGACCAAGGTGCTTTTGGCTAAAACAAGTAGAAAGGTGCTGGGGGGACTTTATGTACCCTGGTAGGGAATCCCTCTGCCTTGGACTCTCTCCTCAATGATTATACTGATGCCCAAGACAAATTACTGCAGCAGAAAACTGGAAACAAGGTTTCCTTACCTCATTTCTTTCATACCAACCAACGTTTTGCATTTTGGAAAACGTCTGGGACCGTTTCACCACAAAATAAATGAGGTAGCCACTCCCACACAAGCAGCATATGATGAGGACATTGGCCAAAACCCTCAGGAACCTCCTCAGGTGGATGTTCTCATCCTTGTTGCTTTCTTGCTCATCCACAATAGACTCCTGGAAAAAAAAAAAAACAAACAAACAGGAGTGCTCACAGAATTGGTGTATCTCACAGCATCGAGCTTAAGGCAATGTCATATGGTTCCCAACCCTCTGCTCTACTGGATATATTGAATTTAGTGGCTTAAGTTCAAGCTAAGCTTCATACAGGCATCTTGGTTTGATTGAAAGCCATCCAGTGGCACCCTGTCCCAGGGGAACGTGGTGGGGGAATTGTGTTCTGAAGTTGAATTTGTTTTCAAATCCTCATAAGGGAGGTTAGGATGATCCATGGCATGGGAGCTGGAGCTGCTGTGGTGCATATGGGTGGGTGGATGATACAGTTACCCAGTTTTCCCCTAACCTCTGCAATTGTAGGCACTGGGAGCATCCCCAGAAGCTGACAGAGAAATGCCACTTGGGTTACCTTGAAGCTGGTGGTGATGGATGCAAACTTGTTGTCAGCTGTCTCTGGGTTGCCAATGAGGTAGTCCCAGCTGGTGAACATTTTCCAGCTGAAAATGAAGTTGTTATCATCCCCATCTGCTGTACTTTCGTTGGCATTGCGTGCCATCCTGTGTAAGGACATGGAAGGGCAAGGTCAGACTGTCTCACAGTGCCACCGTGTGTCCTTCACCTTTGCAAAGTGGCACCAGTGGTTTGGGATTGCTGGTGGGTGTGGGGTGACTGTTCTCGGGGTTTTCAGGGCTCTGCAGGTTGTGTATTAAAAACAGTAATGTAGGAAAAACCAGCAGAGGTGATTGAAGCAGTTTAAGATTTGCTGCCCCCAGCTACTGCATGAAGAATCCTAGCATGGTAGGGGTTGGAAGGGACTTCTGGAGATCATCTCATCCAACTCCCTGCTCCTGCAGGGTCACCCAGGAGGGCCCAGGTGGGTTTGGAATCTCTCCAGAGAAGGAGACTCCACAACCTCTCTGGACAGCTTGGACCAGGCTCTGGTACTCTCACAGGGAAGAAGTTTTTCCTCATGTTCAGATGGAACCTCCTGTGTTGCAGTTTGTGCCCACTGCCCCTTGGCCTGGCTGTGGACACCACTGAAAAAAGTCTATTTACAGTGCTTCTGGGTCTTAGGGTACAGGAAATGATTCTGGATACCTTTAGTTAGTCAGATTTAAATGTTGTTAGTCAAAAACTGCTGGTGCTGTTCAATACACCCACTGCAACACCATGTTTTGGTGAGACTTCAGTAGCTGCATAGAGCTGGAGCCAAAGAGCTCGTAGCAAGTCATGCAGAGAGAGAAAAAGGATTATTCTTGTTAATCAGCATAGAGGCAGATACAGCTTCTGCTCTTCCCTCTCTATTATTGGATCCCTGAAATCCTTCTGTAACTCCCACTATAGTTCCTAGCACCAGTCCCTCAAGAAAGGCAAGACAACAGATGCTGCAATTTCATGGCAAATGTGCAGCAAATCCCCATGTCCCACTCCCTCCAAGATGCTCTTTCTGCTGCATAGGGCTGGTTAGGCAGCAACACAAATCCATGGGCTCATTCCTCCTTACGAGGAAAGGAAAGCCTTTGCATGGTGTGCCCAACAGACAGGGATGGGATGAGTGGTGGTGGTTTGTTTATTTTTTTAGCTTTACAGAGATTGTATCAGCAGCAAGATGCTTTGATTGCATCTCAGTTGTCCTGAGGATGCTGTGGTGGGAATCACCAGGAGCAAGGAGATTAAAAGTCTCCTGATTGGTTTGAGGATGCAATAAAAGTTCTCCAACTCCTTGAAAGGAGGTTGGAATGAGGTAGAGGTTCATCTCTTCTTACCTGAAACTAGTGATAGGACAAGAGGAAAAGAGCCTCGAGTTGTTCCAGGGAAGGCTTAGTTTGGACATTAGGAGCAGTTTCTTCCCTGAAAGGGTTGTGAGTCCATGGGCCAGGAGTCCCCATCCCTAGAGGGATTTCAAGCTGTGGAGATGTGGTGCTGAGGGGCATAGTTTAGTGGTTGCCTGGCAGTGCAGGATTAGTGTTTGGACTCGGATGATAAAGGCCTTTTCCAACCAAAAATGATTAAATGATTCTATGATTCTAAAAGCAGGTGCAGTGTTTGGCTCTTTTCTGTACCCCCTCACACCATCTGTGTGACTCACATTGGCTTTCAGGGATGTTTTTTTTTTTTGCAATGGAAGGATGGGCAAAGCAGCCTTTAAAATATGCTGTAAGTAAATTCCTCCTACGTGCACAAAATCCACCTGTTTGACAGACCTCTAGTAATGTTGGAGGAAGGGTTAAAGTGATCCACTGAGGAGGAAGAGGAGAGCTGGAGAAGCAGGTGGGAGGAGTAGCCCATGGAGGGTGGAGCCCAGCTGCTAGACACATCTGGCTGGACTCTGCAGAGGGGGCAGTGCCAGCTGTACTTACGATCTTATAACAACCATCAGGCTATAGCCAAATACACTGATCCCAACCATGAAATAGGCCATTGGTAGCCTGTATTTTAACCAGCCAATGGTCCTCTGGTTGTTGTAGTAGCCATAGAAGAGTGCTGAGTATTTGATGTAGCCCTGGAGGGAAAGAAGAGCAAAGCTTTGTGTGACTGGGCAGCTTTTCTTCTGCAGGGAAGAGGTTTCTGGTGAAAACTGAAGATTTAAAACAAGGAAAATCAACTTGGAAAAAAAAATGTAATGTCTCATTCATGGCTGCTTGCTGCCTTGTCACCTCTGAGAGCCATCCTGAGAGAGGGGAGAAGATGGAGAGCATGTCAGAGGGTACTGCCTCAAAATTAAAACACCATTTTCATCTGTCACTGTTTCATCCCTCCCAGAAAAAACTCCTTCTTGCTCTTTGTGGCTGTAGGCCACCTGCTTCTCTAAGCCAGTATCAAGCACTCAGATCTTGTAGCAGTGCTGTAGCAAAGGGCTTTCCCACCATGCTATGAAACTTTCCCTTTGAGCTTGGAGGCAGCTGATGCTGGGTACCCTGCAGATTGAGTTCCTTTTACTGGCTACCACCCGCAGAGCAAATATAGCTAAAGACTGAAATCAAAGCATTACTTCCCTGTGGAAAGCATAGCTCAGACACAATATCAAACATGTTGTCTCAAGTAGATCTATTTTTTGCTCTACAAATTGGTGGGCATGCAAGGAGGCTGCAGATCTGGTCTGCATTAGCAATCTCTTCCTGGTTTTCTGTCTCATCTCATCTGGATTGACACATACCCTGGCATATTGTATTTTATTTTTTACCTGTTGCCCTTCAGCTTGTGAGTTAGGTGTAGTAATTCAGTCTGACCTTGCTAGAGGAGCCAGCTCCACTCTGATCAAGGGGAAAGATCAATGTTTTTCCTTGTGTTCAGATGGAACCTCTGGTGTTCCAGTTTGTGCGTCTTGCCTCTTGTCCTGTCACTGGACATCACTGAAAAGAGCCTGGCCCCATCCTCTTGACCCCTGCCCTTTAGATGTTAATGAGCATTGATAATATCCCCTCTAAGTCTTCTCTAGGCTGAACAGGGCTTTCAGTCTTCCCTTGTCAGAGAGATGTTCTACTCCCCTCAGCATCTTTGTGGCCTCCACTGGAGTCTCTCCAGTACTTCTTTGTTTTTCTTAAACTGGGGAACCCATAAGTGGACAAAAAAAGTCAAGCAGCCTGTTCAACTAAGTTTTGAAAATCTCCAAGGATGGAGATCCCACAGCCTTTCTTGGCCTCTCTTCCAGTGTCTGACCACCTTCATGTAAATCAGTTAGACTAAGATCCCCCAAAGCACTTTTTTTTTTTTCCTAACTTAATATTAAGCTTTGGTACCCATCTCTGGGTGCCACATGAGCTGTGTGTTTGCCCTGAAGGAAGTTCAGTGCCACAGGCATAGGACAGCTCTGCATGTTTTTCTGCCTGTGCTGCCAAGCCACCTGGGACAAGAGAAGAAACCCATGGCTGGCATGCCACAGCATGGCTGCTTGACAACCTGTACTGGGGAAGTGTAATGAAAAAAAAAAACCTTGTAAAATATAATGTTCCTGAAAGGTGCTAGTGAAGTGTAGGAGTTTTTTGTTTTGTTTTGTTTTGGCTTTTTTTTTTCCCCTCAGGTTGTAATCCCAAACCTTTTACTTTTTTGATTCATCAAATGGCTGGGGATTGAAAAATGAGTTTCTCTGCTCACATCATTCAGTGTGTTCTTTAAACTCCATTTGAGAGACACAGTGTCTGGTGTCCAAGTGAGATTTATTCCTTTCCACTCCTCTAGAAATCCATGATGTGACCTATTGCTGCCAAAGCACACGTTTCCCAGCTCCTCTCTCTTACAATATATTTTTCAGGATCACAGTATTGACTCTTCATCTTATGCCTGCTCTGAAATGTGTGTCCCCATTGCACCTTTCCTGTGGAGCATTCTGGATAAGCACCTATTCATTTTCCAAAGGGTAAACCTTTGTGAAGGGCTGAATTTGACATCATCTGGCTGCAGAGGGTGTAGGTGTACATTACTGCCCTAGCTGCAGAAAGCTTCTGAAGCTTGCATGATTGCTTCCTGGTGTCAAGCAGCAAGGGAGTGGGGGCAGGAGTGGAGTTCAGAGTATGGTTCAGAGGATCAAGCCCTCAGTGGTAGAAGAGAAATGCACATATAAGTACCAAGCCACTGGCAGGTTGTGACAACCAGCCTCTCATACAGTGGCACAGCCTCACCAAGAGCAAAGATCCTCACAGGTTTGAAATAATTGATGGTCTCCCAAACAAAATCAGCTGGTGGGTTTTTCAGAAGGGTTTGAGGAGGTATTCAACTGATCTCTTATGATTAGTGCTTCTGTGCTTACCTCAAAATCCCAAAGGACAGAAAAATCCATAGCTGTGGCTTGTTCAGCCCGGGGTACAGTTTTCCTGGGCATGCTCCCATATGGCATTCCCATCAGGACCTGGAGAATGTTAAGAACAGTGATGCATGTGGAGTATAACTCACTGTACATTACTTTTTGCAGGTTTTTTCCTTATGAGACCCCTTCACTTTCTTGTTGGTTGCTTCTTTTCATTGATTTCAATGTCTATTTTATTTCTTAATACCAGAACAGCAAAATATTTAGAATTCATTTAACTCAACCAGATGACTTCTCTTTCCCTGAGTTGTGCAGGAGGAATTTTTCCAAGGACTTGTAGCCCTCAATGAAAAGCTCTGGTATAAACGTCCTCAGTTTAGCAAGAAGTTCTTTGCTTGATCTTCATGGGTCTAATGCAATAAAGGGATTAAGTTTATCTATTTATGCAGGACTCCTCCTTTGAGAGAAGTCAAGAGCACTGGGCCAAGCTTGTGGTATAGTTTGTATTACAATGAATTGGAAAATGATCTCAAGGTGAGGTGAAGGGCAGATTTGGGCAAATGAAACAAGCATATGACAAAATGATCTGAAGAACAGTTTTCATGGCACAGCCTCTCCTGATGGCACCATGCAAAGCAGCTCTTGCAACAAGTCCAGCAGTTACTGAAGTCCAGACAGAAAATACTATGGGCTCTGGAGTGTTAATAATATATTTGCAAGCAGACTCTGACTGCTGCCTAGACCAAAATATCTCATTAACATTCAGAGCCTAGCAATGTCCTAGCACATAATCGATCACTTCTTTTTTATTTTTAGGGCTAATTAATTTCAAAATAATTTATGATTAAATGTTTATTGCCTAGCTACTCTCTGTGTCTTAACAGCTGAGTAGGCAACGAGTATGCATAAGGTAAAGATAACACTGCTTAGCTCTCCACCATATGCATAATTCCTGAGAAAAAAAACCCCAAACATTTATAGTCTTCAGGGTGAATGTTTATGGTGCTGTATCCTGGGAGGAAGCAGAGCTTTTACTTTTGAGAGCGTGAGCAGCTACATTAAGGAGAACAAAAACACAGTCCTCAGGAGAGACTCTGGGCTGCATTGTTGCTCTGTAAAAATCTGCATTGAACAGAACAGATGCCCCTGTCTGCAGATTGCACAGCCTTTAAAGGCTGCACTAAGTAATTTAGCTGGAGCTGTAATGGCTACGTTAAATTATTTTTTTTTTCAATAAACTATTGTATAAAGTTAGTGATGAGATAATTTTCCTTCTCCAAGAACAGGGAGAAATAAGAAAACTAAAAATAAAACTCCTCCTTGTGAATCATCTGAATGAGAAGTACGGGAAAGGGATATTTCCCAAACAACTGTTTATTGGCAAAGTGCTCAGAATTTGTTTGTTCTTGCCCTTGAGGGCTCCTTCTTGAAGTTGCTGCCCTGGGGCTGTGCCCAAGGAAGGCCCCAAACTGGGGTTTTCTAGATCATTTTCAGAGCACTATGGCTCTTACAGACCTGAGCCTGTACTTAAGATTCATAGGTCATGTTTTTAACTTTAGTCAAAATGTGAAACTAGCCTCAAATTAGGTTTTTGAGCTCCTGTTTTAGCTCCTGCTGGGCAGGATCTTTGATAGTGTTTTAGGTCTCTTGATTTCAATCTAGCTTTTGCTCCTGTGTTGGTAACAGCCTTTTAAGTTGTTCTTTGTAAATAATTGTCCTTGTACTTTTCATTTTTCTCCAGCACCGCCTGTTGTAAGACACTGGTTTGTGCTATCAGTCCCATTCATTTTATGCAATGGGCAAGATAATACTGAATGAAGAATTGAATGCTTACCTCTGGAATTATCACCAGTCCAAATATTAACCCAAAAAGGACAAGATTTACTCCGTACATCCACCGCAGAAATATGAAGTAGGAAGCGACTGAGGAGCCGAAGTGGCCTTAAACCAGAAGACATTTATTTCATGGTGAGGAGTTTAGGAGGGTTAAACTGTCTTCAGCAATACCTGGATCCCTTTACCCTCAGGCTTCCCCAGGTGTGTTGCCCAAGACCCTCCCAGCAGTCCTGTCCCCCCAATCCCCCCATTTGAGACAGCAAAGCCTGGAGGTGCCCCCAGGGACTGTGCTCCTCCTTTGTCTGGATGAAGACAAAATCCGTCTCATAAAATGTCTCACTGCAATTTCTACTTACTCTCCACTTCTTTTATCTTCATCTCCCAGGGTATGCACTGAGTTTTAAAATTGTCAAAGTCTCTCTTAAATTTCACCCATTTCTGAAACAAGAGAACATGTCAGTGAGCAGAGAGGTGCAGAGGAGGAGGCTGCTGCATCTGCAGGGCTTTCTAATGGCAGGGTTTGGTAGCAGCATGGGGAGTGGGTGTAAAGTCAAAAAAGCAAAACTTCTGGTCTGGGTGTAAGTTTTTGGACTATTTCAGATAATATCTGTGATCCAAAAGTCCCCCACCCATAAGTGTTCACATCTGTGATCTGAATTTTGACCTTCCCAGGCTTTTGGAAAGCTGCTGGTGGGCTATGAGTTTACCATATCAGAGAGGAGTGGAAAATTCAGACCTAGCTCTGGATTGAAAGAATTGATGCAGAACCAACTTTATTTAAAAACACAATTTAATTTGATGAACTCGTGAGCTGGAATTCTTCTTCATTAGACCAGCAGCTAAACTCCTATTGATTTCATCATCTTGGGCCTGGCTCTGTTTTTCACTTCTCAATATAATCTCCATGACAACATGCAACTTGGCTACCACCTTCAGTCTTAAAACACACTCATGATTCTCCTAGTTATCTCTTCATTACCAGGGAAGATGAGATTTTATGGGAGTCCATGGGGTGGTGTAAGAGTTTGCTGTGGCTTCCCTACCCTTTAGGGGTATTTGACAGATCAAGGGTTTAGACATTGCATCCCAAAAGCCATGGTGTTCCCTGCTCCTGCAAACCCTCCCTTGCTTCAGGGTCATGAATAAGTTTCAGATTGGGAGAAAATTTCCTCTTGTTCTTTCTGTAGCAGCCATAGATTTGAATCTGGCTGGCCTCTGTTGAATGTGGGCAGGAAGTCTTATTCTCATTTCCTGGTGTCTCTTTTGCCAAATGCAAGTTAGAGTAGTAAACTCTACCAAAAATGTGGTGAATACACAGCCAGGTATCCAAGCTTTTACCTGATCTCATTGCAGCACTTACCTTTGCCATCATCATCTTATAGGCATACAACTTTTTGCCCTTCCCTTTTCCCAGAGCTCCTTCAAACTTCTCTACAAAAGCTTGTGCCTCCCTAATTGGAAAACAAACAAGCAGGTTATGGAAATGGAAAAGGGGTCTTTAGCTTTTCACCTCTGCCTGTGCCAGTGGGAAAGCAGCTATGCTTGTGTGCAGGCTGGGGTTTGGTCTCTGCAGCTGGGCTTCTGGCTGCTATCTGCTGATGGTGTTGCTGTGCCACGTAGAACTCACATGCTCACCCTGGCTAGCTAACAAGTCCTCAAAGCACTCAAGTTCATGCAGCTGTGTCCCAGATTTTGCTCCACATTTCTCCCTGCGTGTGGACCAAAAACCTGTCTGTTCACAGAATTGTTTAGGTTGGAAAAGACCTTTAAGATCCTTGAGTCTAACTGTTAACCCAGCATTGTCAGGTTACCACTAAATCACTTCCCCAAGCATCAGATCCCTGTGTCTCTGAAACCCCTCCAGGGATGGGGACTCCACCACTGCCCTGGATAGCCTCTTCCAGACCTTGAAAACCTTTTTTGGGAAGAAATTGTTCCTCCTGTCCAACCTACACCCCTCCTGGTATAACCTGAGACCATTTCCTGTTGTCCTATCATTTGTTCCTTGGGAGACAAGACCAACACCACCTGGTTCCAACCTCCTTTCAAGGAGTTGTTGAAAGTGAGGAGGTGTTCCCTGAACCTCTTTTTCTCCAGGCTGAACAAGCCCAGGTCCCTCAGCCACTCCTCACAAGACTTGTGCTCTAGATCTTCTGCTCTATGTTACTCTTGTTCTCTTCTCCCACCCTAGCATCTCTGTTCTAATCTTTCTTTCCTGGTTCATTGATCAAGAAGAAAATAACATTGTCTAGTAAAATAAAGTCCAAGAGGATGCAGATGAGGTCTCCAGGGCAGAGTAGAGTGATAGCATCACCTCTCTCCACCTGCTGGACACACTTCATGCAGTCCAGGATGCCATTGGCCTTCTGGGCTGCAAGCACACACTGGTTGCTCATGTCCAGCTTCTTGTCCACCCATGCCCCCAAGTCCTTTTCTGCAGGGCTGCTCTCTTCTGACCTCATCCTGCATGCACTAGTCGGAGTAAAATCAAGCTGAAAATTCAAATTAGTTGTAGAATAGGATTTCTAAAGGAAATTCAGAGAAAGGAACCTAGGTAAGTGCTGTCATGGTATGCTGAGTCTTATGGATAAAATTATATCAGGGATAAGATGAAAGGATGGAGATATGTTATCAAACATGATCCTAGGCAAATTTTTACCCAGGAACCTAAACCAATGGGAAACTTTAAGAAATAATACTGTTTTTTTTTTTTTTGCTTTTTTTTTTTTTTGCCTTTTTTTTTTTTTTTTTTTGTCTTTTCTTGCAGAACTTTGGGCCATTAGGGTCATAACATTTTATTTATAATGAGCTTAGGCTTGTAGCATGAGTGTGAGATAGAAAAGCTGCTTCCTGAAAAGTTTCCCTGTATAGATTTTCACCCAGATTTTTAGAAATAATTGGCAGTATTCAAGGCTCTTGATTTTAATGGAAGATGGAGCAGGTCTTGGCCTTCAGGGTGTGAAAGAAAGCAGAGCCACAGTGACTGACAACCTTAACAGCCCAGTCACCACCACTATAAGCAGCCTCTTGGCAAACATGGGTAGAGGGAAATCACCACTCCCCATGGGGCTGCACAAGCTTTGCAATGTTATTTTGAAAGCTTTTCTGGTAGAAAGGAGTTCCAGAAGATTTTCAACCAGTAGATCTGGGATTTGATTCATTGCCTTGACATGGGAATGGTTTGTTACGAGCCTTGTTGACTGGTGGGTTTCAGTTTCTGCACTAGGAGGTCTCTGCAGCTGCCCAAGTTGTTTCCACATTCAGTGTGGTCTGGGTGGCAAGATTATCTTTTCTCCATAAACCTCTGCAAATAATTCAGCATTTTTTCCAAGCAGCTCTTTCTGAGGAGTGCAGAGTAATGTGGCACTTTGCTGCTCTGATTTCTGTCTGACAATGAATAAGCAAACCAGGGCACAGAGTTTGCTTTAACAAGTAGCCTGGCAGGAGCGAGTCGTTTGGTTTTAAATACAAGGGTAGAATGACCTGGCTGTTGGGTATCAGTTGAACAGATTTGCACCTTGTCTGTTCTTTGGTTACAGTGCCTGAAAATCAAATTCCACATTTGAACTCTGATCATTTAAACCCAGACAGGCTGGCCAGGCTCTGCTGGTCTCTTGTCCTGAGACCGGGATTTTACAGTAGCAGCAGCGAATATGGAATTTCTAGGAAAGGTAAAGTGCATCTTAGAGCCAGCAAGGACCCCAGGGGTGTGGGTTCCTGGCATGACAGGTACCTGAGCACTGAGAGCTTTTTCACCATCCTCCAGGGCTTGTTCCTCATGGTGGAAATTAGTTTTTTCTTTTGCTCCACCTGCTCCATCAGCATCGCGAGCTCTTCCTCAGATAACGACTCCTCATCGGATGAATTGGAAGAAGCAGAAGTAGTACTGGGAGAGACACAAAACAAAGGCCACAGAAGAACTCTCAGGAGTTAGAGGGAAGGTCTTTCCTGTGGTGGGCAAAGTGCCTCACTGTCCCTCAGCTCAATGTGACCAGCATTGCCCCTTCGTGCTCAGGGCACTCCCAGGCAGGGTAATCAAGAGCCAATTGCATCCACTATTTTCTTGCCCACGGTTGTGTTTTGGACCATGCTTCAACTACAGAAGCATTACCCAGGGCTACAGCTGGATGTAGAGAGATTGTTTTCACACCTTCAGAGGGATATGAAAGATATAGTGAGAAGCAGAAGGTTAGAAAAACAAGATTTGGAAGAGGAAGGGATTTGAGCATATGAGAGATCCATTTTAACCTGAATGTTTCCATAAACCAACCAAAAAAATGTGCCCAGATCTGAGCTACTCAAGCTGTCCAAGAGTGCTTTCCTATCCCCAGCTGTGTGTGCTAGGACTCCACTACATGCATGAACTGATCCTAGCTGGGAAATAACCCCAGCCCCAGAGAACAGTTTGATTGTGTGGCATTGTACCCTCCTGTTGTCCACTGGTGTGTGTCTTTCAGGAGAGCAGTCATTTGTGGTCTGTTGGCTTTGCAGTTCTGACCCATATGCCACCAGCATGCCAGTGCTGCTGGCCTGGCACAAGGCACCTTCTTCAGGGACTGTTTAATTACCTGTTTTTTCTGTCTGTCTTCTGTTGGCTGTCCTCCACCTTTTCTTTCTTGTTTGTTTTCTTTCCTTTGTTTTCTGTCTCCTCTTGATCTTTGGTAGGAGCCTTTTTGCCTCTCTCTCTTTGCCGGCTTCCTTCCTCTCCTGCCTTTTTTCCATTGCTCTTTTCTCTTTGGTAGTTTTTTCCCCTAGAAACTCTGTTTTGTTGGCTACAACCATCTTCCTCTTTGCCCTCTTCTTCTTCTTCCTCGTCTTTCTCTTGCTTTTTCCTTTCAACTTTGCTTGCTCTGCCTGATCCCCTGAGGGGCTGTTTCTTACGTGTCTTCTCCTCTGCTTCATCTTCTGCAAGGGATAAAAAACAAATACTTTTGAAAATCCATGCTGGGAAAATAAGGATTCATCAGCCAGGCCACCTGATGCAAACCCAAGCGAAGTCAATGAGCAGATGCCCGTTGACCTCAGTGGGCTTTGCATTGAGCCCTGTCCAAGAATATGTCCAATTCTTTAATGACATAGCTCTCATTTGGATAGTACAGCTCATTTTAGCACGTCAGGGACTTACAGGGACTGTAAGAAAATGGGAAATTAGTTACAGAAGCAAAAGCCCATCCATCAGAGAGCACAGGCAGACACCTTCCTGACCTGTAAACACAGCAGAGCAACAGAGACAGAAAGTGCAAGCAGTTAGAGTTTGTAGTTTGCTTGTTGGTGCAATGTCCTTGAAAAATATTTATCTTTTCAAGGCTGGAGATGGAGGTCTTCTTTTTATAAGAGAAAAGGTACAGCTTAGCCAGCATCAGGTTTTGTTTCTGTGGAGTTTTATATATATATATATATATATATATAGGAAGCTCTAAATCCAGAGAAGAAAAACCCAGATAGTCTCTGCTGTATATTTCATTTGTACTGCCAGTGCAAGCTAAAAACCTCTTTTGGCCAGAAGTCAGAAGTGCTTCCAGTTTGAAAGATTGAAATGAAGCATGATTTAATTGCAGAGTATTACAGAAAGGGAAAAAAAAATATTTAAACCCCCCAAGCCTCTCCACCCCTTTTACCACCAAGTACATGAAAATCAAGTTTTCCAGAATCTTTTGCTTCTAATTTTCCAGAATTTCTGTCTGATGAAAATTAATTGTTGAAACAATTAAACAAACTTGTAATTTTGGCATTGTTCTTTTGTTTCCCCAGGCTTGAAGAAGTTGTAATGGAAGAAGGAAATTGTGCTGGAACAGGATCCAGAGTGAAAAATAAGCAGCCTAAAAGGTGAGAAAAATAGAAGTGGAAAGCATTTGATTATTTTCATTTTTGTTTTGGTTAAAAGTTAGTTTCTAACTAACATTACTAGTGGTAAAAAAGTCAATAGAGGTTGGTTGTCATACTTGTCATTGGGAATGAGGAGCTTTCTCATGAAAGTAATCTCATGAAGGTAATTTCTCAGGAGCACTATATTAGGCAGGTTTCAATTACTATATAATGTCCCATCCCAGCTGAATTTCAGTTGGTGATCTTGGTCAAAGGACCACCTACCCTCTTTGGGAAAATGTTTCTTTTTGGCAGGCAACTCTCAGGGTTTTCATTTCCAACATGTGAAATATTAGGTTAAATATGGAGCATTTATTTTGTGCTTTTATCTTATTGGCTTACTCACTTATATTGGAAAAGGTGGGTATGATTTTTTTTAAAAATCCCAGTCATTTGCTAATTATTTTGTCATATTTTATGTATTATACAGATACAGTTGTGAACCATTTTTGCACTAGCAACTAGATTCACATCACCTCTCTGGTGGTGTTACAACCTTTCATCTTCGCTCTCTTTATTTAGTGCTGTAATCCTAGTGGCTATTTCTCATCTTTACTATACACATGGGGTTAAAGCTGGTTTTAATCTTGTCACTGGCTCTTCCTGCCATCAGTCTGCCTCCAACACATTTTCATTTTTATCCTCTCATGGCCATGATTAATGAAGATACCAGCATGCTATGGTCTAAGCAAGCATTACAGGGAGGGCAAGCAGGGCCTCTGTGCAGTGCAAAGCAGTCCCAGCCCTGCATAGGATAGTGCTGTTCTGGCTTCCTAGGGATGAAGGCTCAGACAGCCTCCTACCCTAGAAGCACGGATAAAAGGGGAGAGACTGCTTAAGAATAATGGTTTATATATCCCTATTCCAAGTCAATCCTCAAGGGAAAAATCTGCTTGTTTACAAGTAGCCAGTGAAACAGTTCCTGTTGTAGAGAAGGCACAAACCAGAGAGAAAAAAGAAAAGGTATCACCTCTTGTATTTTAAACAAGACCACGTTTTTTAATCTCTACATTACCTTCACTCTCTGTGTCACTTTCAATTTGTCCATCAATCTCTATTCCAGCTGCAAGACAAAGAACAAAGAGTAATTGCATTTGCTGTTGGGATTCACACACATGATGCTTTACACGGCTCGCCCTTTACGTACCAGCTGAGCTTGGCAGAATGTCCCTTATTGATTAGACATTATATATTCTTTCCCTACAGCAATGCTCTTAATATTTACTTTAGTTTGGCAGGTTGACAAAAGTTCCCTGTGTGGGCAAACTGAAATTGCCTGATCTTTGAGAGATGCAAAGCAGTGTGCTTGGAAAGTCCCCAGACGTTTTTCCAAGTATTTGGCAACATCCAAACTGAAACGATCTCACAGTGATACCAACCATCTTCCATGATGACCTGTAAAGCACATTTCTTTTTCTTCCCCATGACGGCCTCCCGTCCTTCACAAAGGCGCCGTAGCTGCTCTGCTGCACTCACACCCCAATCATACACGGGTTGCTATCTCTTCCAGTGCCCGTGTGCTTGGCTCCTTGGCATTGCAGACAGACAGGCACGTCCACCCGTTGGTGACCTCTTGCTTGCCAGCCATGTGGGCCAGGGAGGGGTGGGAGAGGCAGGGGAGACCCGGGCTCTGCCTCAGCCCACCCAAACGCTTTCCCTTCTGCTCCCTTCTCACTGTGAAAAAAAAAAGCATCTGTAGGCATTACATTGCATTTCATTACTTAAACATGAAGGAAAGCCCTTTGGTGGATACTTGGTGGTATCATATGAAACACAGACACAAGTCACGTCTGGTTCTGACATAAGCATGTGGCCAGAGGCTTTAAAAGGATCAATTTTCTTAATGCCATATTCTTTACTCCCCTGTGTCAATCTGTGTACCTCTGTCAGTCATTCTCCTGCACCTTATTAAAGCTCTCTGTTGGTGCCCCTCAGGGCACAGCTCTGGGTCACCTTCTCTCATCCATGAGTGTCCTTCGTAGGGGACTCATGAGCTAATAGATGCAGCCAGGAGTCAGGAGTCAGGACACCGGAATCTCTCTTTCCTTTGTTCCTCTATTCTGGGTGACCTCTGCATACTCATTGCACTTGCTGGTAAAATAGGATAGATTTTCCTTCTAGGTGCTCTGAGGCTTAATTAATTAATGCGAGACCCTCATTCGGAAGGTCCTTTAGTACCGCAAAGTATTGTGTTGCACACTGCAGCTTGCAGTCTTCCTGTGGGCCAAGAGCAGGTTTGTCTGAGCAACCTCTGGTCTAAAGCCTGCACCATCTACCCCAGCTGCAGCTTCCTCAGAGGGCTGGTGCACCCCCAGCACAGGGTTTATTCTATGGGACTGGTTTCCCAAGAGGAAAGCTTCCCCTCAAGCCATCTCTGAAATCTGCTGCAGACCCCCAGCTTGTGGGCATCTCTCGGGGGGCCTGGCGTGCTGATGGCACTCAAAGACTTTTTTTTCCAGGTATTGGCAGGAAGAATTAATTCCCCTCTTCCCTCCCAAAAGAGAGGAATGTTGGGTAGATCAATATGAGGCTGCTGCCACCAGCACTTCTTGCAGATGACTCCTGCTCTAGGTCAGGTGCAGGACCCAAGGAAGTGCCAGCCTGAACTGGAGATTTTCTGCTGCTTTTGGCTGAATTTTGACCCAAATCACCTTTCAAGTATTTTAAGTTAAATCCTATGAATCGTTTGATCTGCCTTTGACTTTAACTCAGCTTGCCTGAGCTAAATACGTAATGTATGGTATATGCCCATACATTATTAACAACTCTAACCCTACAAGTTCATTACATGGGGCATCTTCATTGTGTGTTCCCACATCAGTGGGTCCAACTGGGCCTGAAGACAGACATAGCAGTTTTTTAAGGTCTTCCCAGCAAACAAGTTTCACCTATAACTCAATGTGTTGTTTGAAAAGTTAAAAATGTGATGTTTCAGTCATTGCATTAATACTGCTCCAGGCAAAACAGAATAATTGGCAGTTGCTGGAGGCTACTGGAACAGGGTACTTCAGTTGTCTCAAGCCTCAGCCCTAAGCATCTCTTTCCCAAACAGCAAATCCAGGGACTTCATTTCCTGGTTAAATGAAAGCTGGGTTTCTGGAGAGTTGGGTGGTAAGAGGCAAAAGGGTTGTTGATGTCCATTGCACCCCCACTCTGCCTCATGGCACCCTTCTCTCCACTAAGGCATTCTCAGATGTTTCTTGCATGTTCAGGGTATGTTCATGTGAATGTCTCATTGCCAGGGTTCAGTGTCCTGTTTTCTACCACAGGAGACCTTATCACCATGTTCCAGTATTTAAAGGGCAGCTCCAAAGATGGAAACTCCCTTTTTACAAGGAGTCCCGTGGAAAAGGTGAGGGGTGCTAGTACAGGTTACTCCTGGGGAGTTTCCAATTAGAAGAGGAAAAATTTTCACAAGAACAACAAGCCATTGGAATAATCTCCTCAGGGAAGTGGTAGAGTCCCCAACATTAGACACTTATTCATCTGAACAGGTACTGGGACATCTTGTCTAGACCAGGCTTTTCCTAAGAAAGGTTGGACCACGTGATCCTTGAGGTCCCTTGCAGGTCCTGGCCTTCTATGATTATGTTTAGTGGCTGAACATATTTGCACTAAGCTCTGTGTGGATGTTTCTTCAGTACAGGGTGGTGCCTACGCTGTGAAACGTAGTAAGAATGACCATGACAAAACTGCATGCTCACAGGCTGGGTGGCAGCATTTCTCCCTTGTGTAGGCAGGGACCATTATCTTTCACACTTCCAACTTCAACAGACTCCATGCTAGGGAGGGAGATGCCTAAAGCTGGCAATCATTCCCTAATGAAGGGGGTTATTAAAAACTTAAGGTGGGATATTATACAAAATGCTGTATTTGAAACAAGAAGAATGTACCTCATTTCAAGTTCTTTTGACACCCATCTTTCCTTGGTGGTAGAATCATAGAATCATATAGGCTGGAAAAGACCTTTAAGATCATCAAGTCCAACCCCTTAACCTAGCACTGCCAAGTAAAGTGCTTCTTCATGAAAGGAGTTATATATATATATATATATATATATATATATATATATACACTCACTGCAACAAGCATGGCAGGCCTGAGAGAGCAAGAAGACATGCTGTGTGCTGCAAGAGAGGCTACCCAGGAAGACATTCCACATCTTTGCCCATACCCCAAAGGGACAACAGGCCCCTCAGTAGCTCTGTGGAGCACAGTCACCCAACGTGGCAGCACTGCTGCCAATGCTCAGCACCCAGCTCACTGCCATCCCCACCTTGTGAGCCTCATTCTCCCAAGGATCAAGTGTCTTGCAGGGTTTATGATTTCTTAGGAATATGGATTGGGGAGGGGATTAAGGGATTAGTCTTTTTCCCTCTGAGTTATTCCACACACAGTATGAATAAGTAATGCACAGCCACGAATCCAGCTATTTCTTATGTAAATGCCAGACTTTGCACATGGAGTGTGAGCAATTTCTAGAGTGGCAGTGCTAATTTTTTTTGTCCTCTGCTCTTCGGTTTGTTTGTCCTCACCTTGGTGACTAGCACTGTATGATTTGATGGCTCTGAGTTTTAACATGGAAGGATGTTGGACATCTCACACACCTCCAAGTGTTAAATAAAAAGCAGTTGTGTTATGGAGAGAGGGTAACTGAATCCTGGAAGCACATACAACATGCTTCTAAATGCTTAATGAGCTAATGTTTCTCCCTTTCTTGCTTTCTGATTAACATAGGGCTTTAGCTAATTAATCCATGGATTACATTTGTTCAATATTCATCTCATCTATAAGTAATCTTTACTTGAGCAGGTTTTGCAGTAATAACAATAATACCTGACCTGCGTGTGAATATTTTGAGGAGGGAGGAAAATTTGCAGATTGCTAGGGCCAGCTTTAATGCTGTGTATGAGACAGACATTTAAAAGTTAGAGATGGCTTCCCAACACTGAAAGGAGGTTGGAGCCAGGT
>JAOEGS010002543.1:0-66769 GCA_025447755.1 Corythornis vintsioides | reverse complement strand
CTTTAATGCTGTGTATGAGACAGACATTTAAAAGTTAGAGATGGCTTCCCAACACTGAAAGGAGGTTGGAGCCAGGTCATGTCAGTCTCTTCTAAGGAAGAAATGAAAGGACAAGAGGAAACTGCCTGAAGTTGCACCAATGGAGGTTTTGGTTGGACATGAGGAAAAATGTCTCCTCTGAAAGTGTCGAACTGTGAACCAGGCTGCACAGGACAGTGGTGGAGTGCCCACCCCTGGAGGGGTTTCAGAGATGTGTAGATGTGGTGCTGGTTAGTGTGACTTGTCAGTGCTGTGTCAACAGTTGCACTCAATAATCTTAGAGGTCTCTTCCAACCAAAACAGTTCTATGAGATCATTGGAGACTGAGCTGTTGCTTTTTTTCTTTCCTTGTTGTTATTTGATTGTGTCTCTCTGGCTTTCACTCACCTCATGCCTCAAAGTGCAGCTGGGAGTTTCCTGGGCAGGAGCACATGACAAGCTCTGTACATGCTTGTTAGGCTGTGTTTTAACTGAAGAACAATTACTGCCAGAGGGCTGCTAATTCAGGTGGCCTGTTGGGAAGAATTAAACCAAAACAAGAGGAGGATGTGCACTGGCAGGTCCTGGAACTGTACCAGCTCAGAGAGATATCTCTGAACATCAGATCAATCACAGGGTGCAGCCCCTCAGTCATCCACCTCTTGTTATCACGTAGAAACCAGTTATAAATTATTAATTATTATCTTAAAGGTGATGCTTATATTGCCTAGCAGTGTGTGAACAGAGCAGTGGCATTATGGGAAACACTGCAGGAGACCCCAGCCTCCCCATCTTCACTGACTCCACATCTCATGCTTAGATAGTGTATGTGGAAAATGAAGAAGAGGGCAGTTGGTTTTTTTTTCACAGATTCTGGAGGAGGAGGGGAACATTTTCTTGGGGAGAAACACTTTTGGTGGGTTCCATTCCTACCTTACACACCCACTCAGACCTGCTCTGGAGGAGAATTCCAGCAAGGTCCCCTCAACGTTGTAGGAGGTACCTAAAAGGGTAGTAATGAAAGGCACTGTATGAGAAGATCAGGAGAAGAACATCCTTCACACAGAGGGGATACTGCTGCTGGATTTCCCCCTCTTTTGTCCTGGTCTGAGATGATTTTTGTGGGAAAAATTACTTTGATTTTGTTGAAAATATCTTTCCAAGAAAACTAAGATTTTTTTTTATACAGAAAGACAGAGGTAAAGCTTCCTGGCAATCCCATCACAGCAGGAGGATCTCACATGCTTTTAACCTCTTTCCAAAATGCACAAAGCACCCAGAGGAGCTTCTATAAGCCCTTTAAGCTTCTGCTGTATCATGGGCTCAGTGATGCACAGGACTTGGAGAGGTCTCAAAAACAGCAGTTGCAGACCTAGAAGGTCCCTGTCTGTGTCAAAAGAGGTGAGTGGGTGACTGGAAACCAGAACTAGAATCTCTGTTTAAAAGAGGAAGAGGAGGGTGATGCTGCATGAAGTTGAGGTGAATGAGCCTAGTTGTGGTGCAATGGGACCTCCCTCTTGTGGCAGCCACTTTGCACAGCAAATCACTCCATTTGTGCAGATTACCAGACATCTTGCTATTGAAGGATATGTTTTCTTTTTGTTTGTGGTTTGTTTTTGTTTGGGTTTTTTTGTTTGTTTTTATTTTTTTGTGTGTTCTTGTGGTTAACATAGATGTAGGATTGGAATTCCTTCTTGGTCTTTTCTCACCAAGATGATTCTGTGATTCTATGTAAAGCAGGTTGGAAAAATCTTTTAGAAGTATTAGCCTGAGAATTTCACAATCCCTTGCTACCAATATAATTAGGAAAAGCCCCAAATGGCTGGGAGAGGGAAGGGCTGGAAGGCAATAAACTTGTTATTTTCCAAGAGGGGGGAGATGGGTTATTCACCACAGCTGAGCTGGGCAAGTGATTCAGAAGGCTGAAGCTGCAGTCTGAGGTTAGTAATTCAACAAGTTAATTGAAAAGTGTTTAGATATGGAGCTAAAGTTATGCCAAGTGTGTACATATTTATTTTCAAGCAGCTAAATAATTCAGCCCTGTGATATAAATGCTTTATGTTGGGCATAGTTTTGGAAACTTGGTGAGTCTGGGTTTCTTTTGGCACCTAAGGCAAGAAATGATGCTGTGTTTGTTTCTGGTGTAGTTCTGCTGGTGCTGGAAAGATCTGTTTTGGAGGTACTTGGAATCCTTGTTGGTCTGAGGTAAAAATTCTGGGTTGTGTCTCTCAATTGTTTTAATTTATTTTCATGATGTTTCCTTCTTTGGGTGTGCTATTAATGCATTTACCAGTCCAGAAGTGTGTTGCTGATGTAATTTGGCTTATGAAAATATACTGTTCCTATCTGTGCTTTAAAGTCCCTGTGTATCTTCTGGTCCATTTATTGTTCAAAGTATCACAGAGTTAGTAAGTTCTGGCAGGGCTGGGTGATGTAAACTTCATGTCCAGCTTTTAGTGTATAATGTAAAATATATTTGTGTATCTCTTCTGTTATATGATCAGGACAGTAGTGTGTTCATATTCTTTTGAGCTTAGAATTATTAATATTGACTTAATCTTCTGGAGGATTTGGGGTTTTTTTCTGAGTTGGGTATATTCAGTGTTAAAACTAAAGCTGAGATGGTTATGGATGAGGCTTTCTTTCAGTATCACAATGAAATTGGATTTTTTGGTGAAACCTTAAAATAAAAATGGAAGAGGTGTTTCCAAACAGCCTGTCCCATCATCTTGGCCTGAGTTACCACTTGGGACAGATGATCTCCCAGCAGCTGAAGTAGGGTGGGGTTAGGCTGGAAAATACCTAAAAAACATTGTGAGGTTCACTGGGCAGATGATCCTTAATGCTGTAGCTGAGTCCCTGCTATTAATCTTGACTCATGTAACACAGTGACATTTAGCCTGATATTTTAAATTTTATCAAGTACAGAGGCACTAGCCTGGTTCTTTGGGTGCTCTTTGATGGCAAACTTTTATGATGGGAATCTAATTTGTTAAATCACTGTTGAGTGAGCTTGAGATCAGGTGAATTACCTTGCCTCAAGGATAAACACAAAAGATAAATGTAGGTTATTTAAGGAAGAAAAAAAACCCCAACCTGTTGATTAAATTATTAACCCTTTATGTAAAATGTAGAATGCATTTGTGGCTTTGTTGTTGTTTTTTCCTCTAACTGCACTGGCCTGTTCCTGACACAATTTGCTAGCAAGTGCTTGTTTACAGTGTCACTACATGGTTGTGCTTTTGGCTTAAAGTTGTGCCTTCTGGGCTGTAGCTGCTCGCTGTGGCTGCAGGACTCCTGTCAAAACTAGTACACACTTTAGCTGCTGAAGAAGCAATCTGTTTGTATTGATGAATACTGAAGAGAACTCTGAGTTCTATGTGACAGGAATAAATTCTGATAACAACTGCTGCTTCCACTCTGCCCTCCTTGAGCACCAGACTTTGTTTTCTTTGGCTTTATGGAATTTTAGAGAGCTTTCCCTAAACCTCACACCTTTATACAAAATGGATTGGAAAGGCCTTCTTTTTCACCTACTAAATTCCTTGTCCCTCTGGGGCTTGCCTGAGACTCAAGCTTTTGTCTTGTTATGCTAAAACAATTTCCAGTGTGTGGTATTTTAAGTTACCAGAATACTGCTGCTCATTTATTTTTTTATTTCTGTAGGGAAATACAAGCAAATTGTGCCCCAGGAGAAATCTAGCTTTATTCTTGCTTTGCTAGAGGGGAAATTGAGTCTGGAGGGTGTTAAAACATGAGTTCAATAAGGTAAATGAAGGTCTTCAGCTTTGGTTTTCTCATTCCCAGATTTGTGATTTACCCATATGTATTTACAGTTTTTACCTACTCTGTCTAGTGTTGCTCTTGTATTTTTATAGTACTGAGCAACTAGGCTGGTTGGAAGGGTGCTGAACAAACAATCTCTCTTCTCCCCATATAGATTCAAGTTGTCTTCTAGTGTGTTCTGCTTGCTTGAAAAAACCAGCCAGGGTTTTTCGTGTATTCCAGGTTTTTCTGGGAACTGCTCCTCCTGGCAGAGGGGAGGATGGGGTCAGCCTGGGTGGCCTTTCTTCTTGACTTTTCACTTCTTCCTTGGGAGAAGAGACCAACCCCACCTGGCTCCAACCTCCTTTCAGGCAGTTGTCAAGAGTTAGAGTCTCCTCTGAACCTCCTTTTCTCCAGACTGAACAACCCCAGGTCCCTCAGCTGCTCACCACAAGATTTATGCTCCAGTCCCTTCCCCAGCTTTACTGCTTCCTTCTCTGGGCACGCTCCAGCCCCTCAATGTCTCTTTTGGACTGAGGGACCCAAGGCACCAGAGCTGCCAAGTACAGGAGGATGCTCACTTCCCAGGTATCTCCCTTGGTTCTGCCTCTATATTCAAACAGATGACATCTAGAATTATTATCTTGGTTCTTGCAGAAACACTCATGGAGTGGCCATGTCCCTGAGCCAGACAGCTGAGTGGGAAACATCTGCCTCAGGTGGAAATGGATAGAAAGGGAAAATGTAAAACAATAGAAAAGGCTATGAAAGCCTGGAAACATGTTTGAGGAGCACCCAGTGTGTTTGATGCTGCACAGCAGCATGTACTGACCACAGCAGCACTGTGTGTATAGCAGTTGCTTGTGAGAGCCCAGCTTCCATGGACCCATGAAGGCTTCTGGTTAGCTAACAAAACCTGTTGTGTAGCTTAATTAGCTTCCTGGGGAGGGAAGCTTAGGGGAAGGCTTGCAGATTTAAACAGACTCTGCAAACAGAAAGCACATTTTTGGCTGGTCTCCTGACTTCTGGTTACACAGGTTGGTTTTGTCCGTTTCACCAGCACTTTTTGCTGCCTTCCTGAGTTTTAGAAACAATACTTTTGCCTATAGTGTTTTGAGGCTTTTGTCATTGTTCCTTGTGATTTGTTTATTGTGGTTTTTTGTGATTTTTTTTTTTTTTTTTTTCATCAGTGTCCTTGACTGCAATTAGAAGAAGCCTCCTCCTTCTAGCCCCAGCACTTTGAATTTCTGCATCCCAAGAGGAGGTTGCTACCCTGCTGACTCCAGCATATCCCCTCCAAAGCCATGTGGTGATCTTCCTCCATGGGAACCCTTTTCTGAGCATCCCACTCAATTCTTAAACATCTGGTGTCAGATGATGGTTAACTGCTTTTTCAGCAGTTAAATCCAAAGCTGCCTACCCCAGGAGACTCAAAAAAACCCAGAAAGAGCATCTGTTCATTTATCTTTGGCTGTACTGGGGCACCTTTATGACAATCTGTTACTTAATTATGAGATACAATATCAAATATCCCTGCACATAGTGGGACAATGAAGCCCAGAGATGTGTGACCATTCCTGTTGTCCTTTTTGTTGTTTGTGTCTGAAACCGTCCTTCAGTTTTGGATTCTGAGTGTTGTTTCTGGTAATATGACCTCTGCTTCCAGAGAAAGCATTATTAGTTGGTTTTTCTGATTTTGGGTTTTTGTTTTTTTTTTTACTCTAATTAGTAGTGAAAAGTTTATTTCTTGGGGCGTTCACCTAGCTTCAGTTTCATATGGTCTCTCTTGAAAAAAAAAACTAAGCATCTGGTTGCGTTTTCCAGAAAGACTTATCTATGTCTGAAAAAAATCAGTATTTTTGTAGAAACCTGCAGAAACGTAAGTTTTAGAAATCGTCTCTGTGGGACTGGCAGAAATCCTGATTCTGGGCTGTTTCCAGATCATTAAGGAAAAGCAGGTTTGCACAATTGGGATGCTGTAATTTAACATGTATGAACATGGAGGTGCTAAACAAACAAAATCCTATCGGGGCCCTTCACAGAGGAATTCTCACTGCAGCTATGGGCTGAGGGCCTACCACCCCAGAACTGCTGGCAGAGGTCCTAATCCCGACCCTCAGACAGGCAGGAGACCAGTCCAGTTAAACACTGGACAAATAAATCTGACTCTCCCTGTTACACAGTTAATGTAATTTCATTTTACTGCTCAGAAAAACAAATGGTGAAGAAATTTGGAGTTGGAAAGTATCTCACTGAGATTTCAGGCCTAGCGGCCTTCTTGGGGAAGCAATCCTGAGACATTCGTGATTTTTAGGGCTGACTTTTTTCTGAGCAAATTTTTTTGCAACAACCTGGAGAAGGCAGAGTCACCCTGGATTTGCTCCTGAACATCATCTCCATGGTTTTGCAAATGGCAACCTGGTTTATTTAGGTGCCACTTAATGAGCAAACCACCCACCATATTGATGGTGTTAGATGCCCCTCAGGGCAGGGATGCTTCAGGCTAAATTCTGCTGTTCAATAGTGGATTAAACCCAGAGCAGCTTTGGAGGAGATCAAAACTTGTAAATGTTACCTCCCTGATGTCCTCACAGCCTCTCTCATCCTTCTTTCTTTGACTTAATACAGGAGATAATCATGGGATTTGATCCTGTGCTATGTAAAAGGCAGTCAAATTTTCTCTCCTCATGACAAAAGCACTTATTCCTGCAGGTGGAAGAGGACAAATGCTTTCACACCCCTCCATTGTCATGTCCTCAGTGCCACCTCACTGAGGCAAACTCAGTCCTTTAATCTAGGGCTAAATGGCAAATTGATGTGGAGAGCCATGAAACAAGCTCACAAATTAGTCTACTTAAAAGGTTGTGCTTTACATATTTGAAGATAATTGGACCTTCATGAGTAATTCAAAGAATAATAAAATGTCTACAGGAAAAGAACCATCCATCCCCAACTTCTATCTGAAGATTAAAGAGCAGGAAAGTCTACTTTTTTTTTTTTTTTTTTAATACTTTCCACCTTAATGGATGTGATCATGAAACATGGATTTTTAATTTAATTTAATTTTATTTTTACATAAAAGGGTCTTTCTCAAATCTTTACTATAAAGGTATTAATAAGGCAATGGACATAAGAGGAGGCATCCTCTTTTTTATGTGGCCTTCCATGAGAATGCCAGAGGCATCATTTTGATTGCATTCCAGCCTTCTTCAACAACAAATTAAAAAATAGTAATTAAAAAATGCCTTTTATTTTTTTTTTTTCTGCTGGGAGCAGCACAGCAATCATATTTGCAGGGAGGCAATAGTTGATGACAAAACTCTTGTAAATGGATGCCTGTTTTACCCAGCTCTGTTTCCATTACAATAGCCAGCAAATGACTGTGCTATAGTGAGGTTAAGAAGGTAGCCTTTCTATATGGAGCACCTTGATGCCCACAGTTATTCCCAGAGAATTTTTCACTTTCATTATTAGTTCTTTTGTGCAGATCTGAAAATGAATACTGAACCAATGCTGATTGTTCCTGTGAAAGCTTCCTGCTGTAAGAAGGAACTAGAAAATAATTTTCTCATTCCTTTTTAATGCCTCTCTACAGGCTGATCCTTGGACATGATATGGAACCTTCAGTACCATGAAAATCTGTGGAAAATTGGAGAAAGGAAAGGAAACAAGGTAGTAAGAATCTGAAGTTTCTATGCCTTGGGGGCAAATAAGCAGTTTTGCCAGTAATCATCTGTACTAGTTAGGTAGTGTGTGATACAAGATACCAGTGACTTTCTCTCCTGTCTTATTTTTAATCATTCTCTCATGTCCTAGAAGGACTGTGTGTTCAACTAAAGGAGATTTGACTCCTCACATCATCTTTCCTATATCCAGCATTTCTCAGAGATTTTTTTTCTTTCTTTCTTTTTAAAATCATTGATGTCTCCTCAGTCTTTGCATCTCTCCAGGCTCTGTGCTGTAATGTTTCTGATGTCCTCACATCTTTTTTCTTCCAGCTATTTCAATTGATCTGTTTCCTCCTGCTGCTGCTTTTCATATTTACTGTTCCCCTCAGCCTAGCCATTGCTTTTTCAGCATTAACACCTTTAGTTCTTCCAAGACCGTGTCTATCTGATGTCCCCTGCTCTAATTCTCTCCATGATTCCCTCTACCATATTCCAAAAAAATGTATCTTCACCTCCTTTCTGCATTTGAACACCAGTTTGAAGTCTCCCCAGTTTGAGGTTCCCCTGCCCAGGCTCTCAGCACCTCTTGCAGTGCCACCCCACTGCCCATAGCATGGATGGAAGGTCAGGCCTGTGCACACCACGCTTCTCTCCACTCTCCAAAGTCACCAAGGTGTCTGGCCTGCAATTCCTTTGGGTACTGCAACCTGGAAATACAGCTGGATCCTGCATCCTGCTCACCCCAGCACAGGCAGCCCCAGCCCATCTGCACAAGTTTGTGGTTAAAGGGCCTGGAGCCACACAAGAAAAGGGCTTGGGAACAACCTACATCTCATGAAATTTCAGTGGCTAATTTCTAGATGGAAAGTCTTGCATCTGGTCTAGATTTTGCTTTTAACTTTCAAGCCAAACCAGTGTCACTTGCTACGTTTTTTTTGTCCCAGCCTGAGCGATTTTACCGGTTAAATAAAACCCTGCTGTAATCCAAGAACAAACCTGTAACAGGGGTTGTGTCATGGCCCTGGTTTTCCCAGGTGCTGTCCACCCCAAGACAACCCACTGTCTGCCCTTTTTCTGACCAGTGTTTCTCTTCCTGAGATGCAGAGCCTGCTCCTCAGCCCTGGCTGCTATGAAAGCAGCAGGGAGCTGTGCTGATTTACATCTCCTAAAGAGCTGGCCAGTCCTGCTGGCATGCTATTGTGCTGATGAAAGTACCAAAAATCTTGTCTTTTTCTACTCAGAGCTGCTATAATTTTCTGTAGTAATGTGTTATACCTTTTAATTATTAAAATAATACATATATTTTAAGTTTTAGGGTTATTTGCCCTAATTGTAGAATTATGGCATCGTTTTTGTTGGAAGGGAGCTTTCAAGGTCATCTGGACCATCTCCCCAGAAGTGAGCAGGGGCACTGCAACTAAAGTAGGTGTAGCATTGATGCAAAAGAAGTGGGGCTTCACTGGGGACCCATCCAGCAGCACAATGGGCTGCTCTCTTGCACAGTTTGTCTGGAACATATATATCTATTTCTTTAATAAATAGCTTGTGTTATGAGAGCAAGTGATGCCATAGGTAGGGAGTGATGGGCTCGTTGCCATGGGAACTGCTCTTCTACTTGAATAGCAAAATCAATAATTGCCTAAAACCTTTCACTATGTATTTGGAGTTTGGTCCCTTTTCATTGTGTAGGTTTTGTGAGAGGGGACATGATGGATTCTGCAAGAAACCAAAATCTCAGTGGAAACTGCACTGTTCCCTGCCAGCAAGGCAATATATTCATGCTATACTTTTAATTTAAATAGATGGAGGTTTTCTCCTGCCACACTGGAGGCTTAATCCTGTAACTCCTGCCTTTATTTTAGGGGAGCAAAACCCATGCTCCTAGGAATGGCAACCAAATTAAAAAGGTCTAGCAGCACTGGTCAAAGTCATTGGCATTGGTGAAGACTATGTGGTTGGTGTAGGAGCTGCTGAGTTTGACTCAGGTGGTCACAGTAACTACCTGTAATCTCAAATCTCTAATCTATGGAAGAATCTCTTGGTGGGCCAGGCTCTTCCTGGACACAGCTCCCTCATGTCCTTGAGGCCATCTGGGAGCTGGCATTGCTTGGTCACTGTAGTGCCAGGATAAGGTATTGCTCTGATATGTCATGTGGTTTGCTTGTTTTCCATCCACCCTTTACACACTTTGGTTAGCAGCAAAATAATTTCCAGTGTTAATATGTTAGAGGCTCATTACTGGGAATGAAACTGAAGATGAACAGAGGTGATTCCCACTGCTCTGGACAGCTGGGTTTGCTTCTTTACAAGCTCAAGCTGCTGATGTGGCTGCTCATGTTATGAGTGAGTTTTTTTCTCATCATGAATTTCCTTTTTGGTTATATTTTGGAGGGAAGTCTGAAAGGGATCGACTCCATTGCTGCATATGTTTTGTGTAAAATGTATAGATACATTGATTTCTAGGTGAATATTTGTGCTCAGCAATTGGCTGTATTGAGCCAAATGATGACAGGATGTAGTTTGTGAACATTTCTTCCCTCAGCTACTTTCAGTAGTGCTGATCTTTCACACCTGGAAGCCTCAGGGATCTCTTTAATCTCTGCAGTTTACAAAATATAGCAGCAACCTGAGAATAAACAAGAAAAATATTTGGAAGGGAGCTTGGTTTCTTTTCCTTTCCATCAAAACCAATTTGTTTATACTGCTGGGTTTGGGCCTTACCAGTTGCAATATCTCATATCTGCCATTTACATTCTCAAAATGTCATTTTTTAATGTTTGGAGTGGTTTTTTTTCCAAGAGAGAACTGATTTTCTTGTTTATGTATTATTCTATTTACAAGGAGTTTCAGTCAGGGCCTGGATCATCACATCAGTGCAGATGTAGCTGTTAAGATAAAGAGACCATTGAGAATGTCAGGCAACAGAATCATCACCCATTTCCAACTGGTTGGTTTCCCAAGGCATGGCCTGGGCACTCAACAACCTGCTAGGAGCCATTGCTCCATGTCTTGGTGTGTATGGATCCCAGTTTTGTCCACGTTTGTATGGAGCATGTATGGTTTGTTGGGTTTTTTTTAGCTTACTGGATTTATTTGTATTTATTTCCATTGATTTGTCTTTCCAGTCTCTCCCAATGAAAATGTTATATTCTGACCTCAGTATCTTTCTTGTAGGGGCAGAGGGTCCTCTGGTGTCCCCTCCAATGACTGGCTTCATATCCAGGAGCCCACATTCATAATTTTCCTTAGTCTTAACTGTGCTGCCAGCTGAAACATCCTCTGCTCCTCTTAGTGATTTAGAATTTTTTCAAAGACTACTTAAGTTTCCAGAAGGTGAATGTTGATGAGTTTCAGATGTGTGGAGCCTAATTTATGTCTTTGCTTTATTTTTATTTTATTTTCTTTAGGAGAATAAAACAATATCACTGCATCCAAGATGTAATTCAGTGTAATGCACACAAAAAAATAAGCAGACATTTGTAATTAGTATACAGCAGCCATGAAAATCACAATCATGACAGTTGTTACTTTAAAAAAGGCAACATTTTTGAAAGATTGAGTGGGGACTATTTCTCTTCTGACTTTTCTCTATTTTTTTTCAGCAAGAATAGCTTTCCTTTTTCAGTTATTTGTGGGCACCTGCTAGTTTCCAGCTTTCTGGGAGCCTCCCCAGGGGATTTCTGATGTGCTGACTTCAGCCTGGGCCATAGCAGAGCCTCGCTGACCTGTTGCTCCTCTCCCTCCCCTGCCATCCCCACTCTTGGTTTGCTGTTAGAGAAGCTGTCAAGTCTGCCAGGAAAACAAACCCTCTGACCCAAAAGGCATAAAGCTGACATGACACGAGCAACAGTCTGTACTTCAACCCTACCCCCCTCCCAGAAAACTGGGAGTAATTGAGGCTTTGATGGATGAACTCTGTTCCTCCAGCTTTTTGCTGCTGAACCTTTGTGCCTGCTTGAAATTCATAGAAAATCCTGTTATTGAGCCTGTTTACTGTGTAGATGATGAATATGAGCCTGCCTTGCCCTAAAACACTCTCCCAGTTTACATTATACTTTATTTTACTGCAGATCTCTCCTTTGTTTTGATGGTTGGTCATGAGACACTTGCAGGAGCAGGCTGAGTTTCTGAGGACTTTCAGCTTTGATTTTTTTTATCTTGGGCACTGCATTCTTAGTGCCTAAGCACTGGAAACTGTGTTATAGCCTCTAAATCAAGATGATTACTATCCCTGCTCCTGAGAGGAGCTGCTACCAAGCTTGCCAGCACGTTGATGTAAATTAGAGAAATTCCCATCTAAATTTCTGCAGGGAACAGAGCTAAGATAACAAGAGAACTGGGCAGGATAGTCAAAGAAATGGGAGGTGTGTGGGTCTGGTAAATCAGCAGTTTGAATAATCCCTGTTATTATAGAACAGTACCAACAGAGAATATAAATATTTAGCAGAATAATAGCATTTTTCTTGGCTATGTGCTTCAGATCTGCATATTGCAGTGTTGATCAGTATAGCAGAGGAATGATGTGCTTGCAGAACAGCCTGCAGTAGTTTGTTCCACTGCAGTCTTACAGTGGGAAGCAGAAAAGAGCTCAGTGCAACTAAGGGCTGATGACTTCACATCTGCATGGGATCTTAATGCATGATTACATGAATTTGCTGTGTATTTGGAACCACCTGAACCCTGACATGCCTTTGCAATATATAGCAAAATCAAGGTTCAGGCAAAGCTGATAGTAGCCTGTCAAGAAGGTCAAGTTGTTTTCAATTATGTGTATTTTTGCTTGAAGGAATAATACAAAAGTCATCTAGTGACTATCTACCTCGTGGTAGCACAGTGTAAAGGGCAGGAATTTCCCTAATTTCCATTAGCAGTATCTCTGAGAAAAAGCTTTGGGGACAGAAGAAATAAATGACATGGGAAATGTGAAGTGTCCTGTGACTCTTAATTTCAAAATACATTTGCTCTTCTCTAACACACAGGCTGCACTCAGTGGCATTTTTCAGCTCACCTGAGAGAGGAGACAGTGATTCCAGTGAGGGTAGGATATTATCACCTCTACAAAGTGATAATCTTTCATCTCTTGTCACTTTTATAGGGTGTTTCAGCCCCTGCTCCCTGGGAGAGCCTGCAAGGAAGAGTTTCAGTGGACTTGCCTTGTTCTTGCATTCTCCCTCAGGCACTATTTGGAGAAAACACCTTTTGGAGCTGGGTCATCTTTAGTCCTCAACAGAACAGTCATTCCTAGGTCTTCCCTTTCATCTCCTGACCTAGATCTGTGGGGACAACTGCTTACAGTGTGAGTTAGCATGTAAAACAGAATTTTCTACAGCTGCAGGGCTGAGCCTCTACTGTTGTAAAACACCAGTTTGAGTAATTCCCACCACCAGTGAGTCCAGATCCACTTTACTGGTATTTTTCAGGCAGTTTGGATTATATGTGCAAAGATACAGCACTTCCAGAGGAAAACTTCAACAACATAGAGGTGAAGGAGGAATCAGAGGCTGGAGACATCAAAAGCAGAGTCATGAGCTGTGTGTGGTTGCAACCCTCACTGCTGCTGATTTACAGAATGTTTATAGATTGTATAAAGGCTGTCAATTTGAAAGTGTGATAGTTCAAATTCTTGGACCTCTCTTATTTTGGAATTCTGCTTCAACCTCTGAATTCCCTCTGCATTCACCTTGGGAACTCTAGTTCCCAAACTAGATTTGTTCCTGCACAGTTTATATGAACCGTGTCCAAAGAAGAACAACATGAAGAGTCTAGATCACAAGTCTTGTGAGGGGCAGCTGAGGGAGCTGGGGTTGTTCAGCCTGGAGAAAAAAGAGGCTCAGAGGAGACCTTCTTGATCTCAACAACTTCCTGTAAAAGAGGTTGGGTGCAGGTGGGGGTTGGTTCTCTTCTCCCAGGGAACAAACAATAGGACAAGAGGAAATGGCCTCGAGTTGTACCAGGGGAGGTTTAGGTTGGACATAAAAAATTTCTTCCCTGAAAGTGTTGTCAAGGCCTGGCCCAGGCTGCCCAGAGCAGTCCTGGAGGGGTTCCAAAGCCATGTGGATGTGGTGCTGAGGGACATGGTTTAGTGGTAACCTGGCAGTGCTGGGGGAATGGTTGGAATTGATGAACTTAAAAGTCTTTTCTAGCCTAAGTGATTCTGTGGTTTCACTTTTGTTTTCTTCCAGGAGTAATTCTGTGCTTCTGTCCCATTTCTTATTGCAGTTCCCTTTAGCGAAGGCAGCTCTGTGTCCACTCAGTCCTGTCTCACAGCTAGAACAAACTGAGCTCTTAGCTAGTAATAACAGACCTCCCTCTTCCTCCCTCTTACTAAGATCCAGATGAGAAGTATCTGATTTGCTGTAGCACTTAAGTACACAATTTAATAATTAATTTTCCATCATTCCTTGCTTCAAGGTTGTCTAGTTTTTCTTACACAATTTTCTCACAGTGAGTTCCCACTTTGAAACCTTGGTAGGACATGTGCTGATGACACAATGTAATTAATGAAAGCACTAATGAATGTGAATAGAAAAAAATGAAAAGCTGAATCTATAATGATTTCTGTTTATAATCTTCCTCTGGCCTGATAAAAACTTTCTTCAGCACAGCTGGTTGCAGTCACTTTAAGCACTTAAAATTCCCTGTATTAATTCCCAGTGTATGTAATAACCCTCCATAGTGGTTTAACAGAATCTCAATAGATCAAATTTACTGCTTTTTCCTTTATCTAGAAAACAAGTATTTCATGAAAGACAGAAGTCGTCTGACTTAACTGGCATTGGATAAATATATGCTAAATGTTGTCCTTTTTTATGTCTGTAGTGACTCCTTTCTTCCCAGCTTTGTTCTGAACACTTGCAGGTGAGGCCAGACCATTATATCTCAAGGCTGTTCTCAAGCTCTTTTCCTCTCTTTCTCTAATGGGTTACTGTCTGTGCTCCTCTTCCATGTGGTGCTGCACATCCCCCTACAATGGAGGTCAGCTGTCCTACCTTTGCCTCTTTAACACAGTTCTCTTGGATGGAAACTGGCAAAATAATCTAAAATTAGATTTCTGGATAGCATTTAGATTTTTCTTATTGGGGTTTTCAGTTTCTAAACCCCATCCTTGCCTGCAGCAGGCCAAATGCTCTGTGCTCCTTTCCTCTAGGAACCCTTTCCCACAGGCTTCTCCCTTGGCTTCAGGTAGAAGCTGCAAAGAGGAATTTTTCCCTTGGATGTATGGAAATATTAAGCCTTCTGCATTTCAAAGACACTGAGCTTTTCAGTTCAGCATACTTGTATTTCCAGAAGTTCTTCGTGTGCATTTGTAAGAAGCTCCCTTTTGTCCCTTTAATTCTTTAAGGAGAATCAACTCAGGATTTCTCTATCCCAGGTTATTTTCTACAAGCAGCTCTTTTCTAGTTCCTTCATTAGGTGCAAAACCAACTTTAAAATAGCTTCAACTCGTTTGGCTCAGTGACTGTCTTGTGCTGTCTGTCAGCTCCTGCACCTAGACACCCCTCTCCAAGAACACACAACAAATTCTTCACCATTATGCCCAGCCCAACACTTAGGTTTGATCATAGAATGGATTGGGTTATAAGGGCCCTTTAGAGGTCATCTGGTCCAACCCCCCCCTTGCACTGAGCAGGGGCATCTTCAACTCAGGTTGCTCAGAGCTCCATCCAACATGACCTTGAATGTTTCCAGGAATGGAGCTTCTACAAATTCTCTGGGCAACTTGGGCCAGATCTTTGCAGTCACTCTGGCTCTTCAGCAGGAATGTGTCACTCTAATGACCTGGCAATTCTGTCAGCTGAAATGATTATCAGGCACTGCATGCAGCTGATTGTTTCCCATACCAAGGATCAGAGGATGTGGTCCAAAGCCAAGCCTCTCAGGTCGAGGACAGGAAATAAGGCCAATCCAGTGATGCCATCAATCATGTCAATAGTGATGAGTAAACAAAATGTTGTCACTTCTTGGCACAGCTCCTGGAGCTAAGTAAGACTGGTGGGTAAATTAACTTGAGGCTGTTGGACTTGTGAAATATCATTATGCTAATTTGGGAGAGACAATAACATTCACTGAAGCCTAGGATGACTTGTTGAATTTGTCAGATTAGGGCAATTTGCTGATGTGATTATATTTTTTGATTATTTAATTCTGTCTTGGAACATTTAATATTATGTATTGATTTAATTCTGTGTTGCAGTTGAGTCTCTTATTGTGCACATACCCAGCCTAGATTCTTAGGCCTTTGGAAGACAGAGACTATGATTTTTCACACCTGACTTGGAAATTTAGACATGTTGGCTGCATTTTCCAAAGTGCTTCCATGATCAAGGACAAAAGGTCTTCCTCACAGGATTTTGACTGGGGCAGGTGACTGCTGAGAACACCCCAAAACTCCTCTGTCCTACTCCCAGAGATATTAATACCTGTCAAAGGCCCAGTGCTGTGCTCAGCTCCACAGACACCACTCCTTGGCACTATGTGCATGGGGCTATATGGAGAAACTTCTTCCCTCTGATGGCTCCAGAGCCTGGCCCAGGCTGCCCAGAGAGGTTGTGGAGTCTCCTTCTCTGGAGAGATTCCAAACCTGCCTGGACAGTGTGATCCTGGGCACCCTGCTCTGGGTGACCCTGCAGGGGAAGGGGGGTTGGACCCCTACCAGACTATGATTCAGTGTGTGTTACTAGAAGCCAAATTATACTAAGCCTAACCTCCTGTGAGTAAACCACTGACGTGATGCTGGTTCTCTGGGGCTGCTGAGCCCAGATCACTTGGGATTGGGTGTGTTGATCATGTCTGGAGTCTGGCTCCTGCCCCCTTTCTCCCTCTGACTTCAGTTCTGGACTTGGACACACAGCAGCAAGAGCTGGTCCCTCCTCACAGTCAGAGAAACTGTGTCACAGGGAAATGCAATGCAGAAAGGAGAGTGGATAATACAAAGTGCAAGGCTTAAAAGCTTTCTTTTATTCTTTTTTTTTTTTTTTTTTTTTTTTTTTCAATCTCCCTGAATCCTCCTGAACTAAAAGCCAATGTCCCTTGGCTTGAAAGTGTGTATGACTGCAGGACACTATAAAGCTAAAGCTTTGCATTCCCTTGAAAGAAAATTTTGTACAAAGGCAGCTTGTGCTACATCCCCGCCTGGGTGCTTTTTAGAAGCAGTTCAGAAAACTCTTGTAATTGCTTTACATCTGCTTTTCCACCCCTCCAGGCCTGAACTTTGTTTTCCTTGTAGTGACAGGTGTTGCTCAAAGCTGCATGCAGCCTTCATCTGAAAAATTCATTATTTTGGTACCCATTGGTCCCCCAAATCTATGGGCTTGGCTCAGGGAATGCTATTTCATTTTCCACCTTTGTGAGTAGAGTTGGTCATGAGTTCCATCATGGAGAAGTCATCTGTGTATCTGCTGGAGCCTGTGTGTAATCAGGGTTGTAGCCCTCAATCTAGTCCTGTTGTCTGCAGAACAGAGGTTTTTCTGCTATTAATGTAACTGAATATTCAGGAGCATTGAACCAAAAATCTACTGTTGCTCTGGGGTTTGCTTTGACTGAAGCTGTGGTTTCAGGAAGCTGCTAATTGAGATCTTTTGACTGTTCTTCACAGAGACATCATTAAAAGTAAGAGTTTTATTTTAAAGAACTTTGATTTTTATTTTTTTGATTTTTCATTTCTTAATCTCAAAACCCTGCCAAGAAATCTGATGCCTAGAAAGGATGCACTAAAAACTGTTTTTCAAAATCATTCAGTTCCCCTTCAAGGTATTTCAGACTTTGAAACCTGAAAATTAGAGGTATACAAAATCATTAATTATTTCTGATGTCTTGTTCTGTGTCTCCTTTGGCTCTCTTCATAGGATGAGACTTGCTGCACATAACTTGCCTGGGGGAGAAAGGAAAAGAAAATACAAGAATTTTTATAATGGACACTTAAAATCAGGGCTTGTTTCAACCTGATGTGAAAATTGCACTGAATGATTCAGATCTAAATTGATGCCTCTGGGTTGCAATTTCTCTTATGAGTATTTTTATACCCTTACCAAAAAAAAAAAAAAAAAAAAAAAGTTTATGTCTTTATAAGACAGGCAACATGAAAGTTTCTGCAAGGGAAATTTGGATAACCCTAAATCCTAGTTTCAGAGTATTTCAGAGTATTTCTACAGAGAGCCTGAGCTGGAATGGTTCCAGGGATGAGGTTTCTACCACATCTCTGAGCAGCCTGGGCCAGGGTCTCACCACTGTCAAAAATTTCTTCTTTCTAGTCCAAATGTCCCCTCTTTTAGTTTAAAGTTACCACCCCTTGTCCTGACCCTGCTGAAAAGTTTGTCCCTGTCTTTCTGCTGGGCCCTTTGAAATACTGACAGGCTGCAATGAGGTCTGCTTCCAGAAGGAGTCACTAAGAGTCAGCTGCTTATTCTCTCTAGGTGTTTGGTGTTCTTTCTGTCTTTTTAGAAAGCCCCTTTCAAGTAAGGAAGTGTTTCAGTCTTACCTTAATACATCTACAGACACATATTAGCCTCTTAGACCTCGGTTGTGCTTAGCTGTGAAGTCCTATCACCCTCACTTTGCACTTCTTGCCTCTCACTCACCACTGACTTTCTCCTTGCAGGCTCCTGAAGTTTTTTCCATGTTTACAGATTTAATGTTGGTTGGCTTGTTCCTCCTGATACCTGCCTTAGGACAGCAAGCAAGCACTTTGGAGGTCATTCAGCATTATGTCTTGACATATCTCCAAGCTGGGCTTTATCTGCTTTGCAGGTTTTGATCAGGCTATTCATCATCAATTTCTTAGCTCCAAATTGTCTTTCTCCCTGCTTCCCAGGTCCTCTTATTTTCCAGTATGGAGTTCCCCATGCTGCTTTTTTGCCTGCAGCCACAATGCTGTATTGAATCTGTGAGCTCCAACTTAGCAGTTTTTCTCCCACTTGTCAAATTCATGCTCTAGAATTTCAGCTCCTGACACCACTTTACTTGGCAGAATCTAACAGTGCTTGTTTGAAGGCTTCTGTGTCTGTGGGTTTTGTTTAGCTCTGTAACCTGTACTGAGACAGAGCTTAGAAAAAAGTTGCTATGCTCCTAATGACAGCTCTCTGTGGTGTGGAGTGGTGGCCCCTCAGTGGCTGGGGCTTCCCAGGAATTCCAGTTCACATGATGGAACATCTACTGCTCGTGGTCCTCAAGCATTTGTCAGCCCTGTCCCAAGCCAGGTCACAGCTCAAAGGAGTTTTATTATTTAACTACCAAAGATATATGCAGTGTAAATCTAGTCAGTATTAATGCCTAGACTTTATTAATCATTTCAAAACACACGTCAAGAAAATGTGCTTTGGTGGCATATCTTTTTTTCCATATGACAGAATAATAAGACCCTTCAGGAGCTTATCAATTTCTTTCTCCTGGCTGATCAGTGTAAGTCTTCTGTCTGTCCTGTTAACATTGCAAAAGAAACTGGTTTATATGTACTGTTTCTTCTTCAATGTCTCATGCCTGAAAAGTCCACATATTATTTCTCTAAGACCAATGGTTTGGGCAATATCCAGAATTGAAATAGCTGATTTCACTGCTTGCTACAAAGTGCATCCACCAAAGCTCAGTGTTCCCCACTGCTTAATTCCATAGACATGACATATGCCTCAAACCTTCAATAACAATTGTGTTTACTGCAAACAAGTCAAACATTCACCAGTAACATGTAAATAAGAGCAGTAGCAGCAGATGTCCAAACAAAACCAGTATTGTGCTATCCAAGTTTTGACTTGGTGCCCATCTCTGACAAGCTCTTCCCAGGGAAAGGTTATTGTAGCTACAAAAGTGATGCTAAAACACTGAAATAAATCTGGACAGCTCAGATTTTGCCACCTTGGATGCTGCTGCTTTAACTCTGCGTTCATTCTTCTGAAATCTATCCTCCTTAAAGGTGGCTTCCCAGTATATTAGCTCAGCTTGCATAATTTTAACTGTGACCTTTCTCATCTTATAATGAATTTTGTTGCTCACCCCATGACCCTCTCAGAGTCCCTCAGTATGTCTTACTGAAGCTGATTGCAGCTAGAGGCTTCCCTCCAGATTTCCAAAGCACAGTGAACAAAGAGAGTTGTGAAAAAGTTCTAAGAGATATAGTGAGGGAAAAAACCCAATCAATCCTGATAAAGTGCTTAATGTGCAAGTAGAAGATACATCTGGACTGTTTTGTCAGAATCTGATTTGGTTTTCTGTCTTTGCACCGGATAGATTTTAGTGCCAGCACAGGGCAAACAGTCACACAGCTTTTCTGATCCTCAAATCTGTGTGTGATGTGCTCACAGGATATGATTTATGATCAGCCATTATAGGCAGGTGGAGTGACCCAAGCCACTCCTAACCATATTTAGGACACAAGCAGAGAGTAAAGTACAGAAGGACTTTGGAAAGAGAAAATCCTAAAGGCCAATGTTGGAATGGAGTTGGAATGCAGACCAAATTGAGAGAAGCTTCCACTGAAATGCCACTGCATAGTAACTCCATTTATTTGCAGTGTATTTTGTGGTGTAGCACATGCATTAGGGAGTTGTTCTGGCATTTAATTCTGATGGCTGATTGGTTTTGCTGACCAGCTATTTCACAGAGCTCCATTTGCCACTGCTCTTAAAGGCATGAGTGGATCTTGGTATCTCTTCTGCTAGTATTTCTCTCACAGAGTTCTTCTGAAGCCCTTGGCAAAGCTTTCAGCTCCCAGTAGGACTTTCTGGGTTTTAAATAGGAGTATTGAACATGTGAGATGTGAAGACAGGGAGCCTGATTCCAGCTGTGTTTTTTGAACATGGGTTTAACTCTGCTGACAGTAGCTGTGTTAGTCATGATTTGGACAGATGTCATTGGAGTAAGTTATGAAGATGACATAAGCTTAAAACCAGACCAAAAATCTTAGTTCTTCTGTTGAATATATTACAGGCTTGTCTTTTACAGTCATATTCTTATGCACACTCAAAAAAAGATTTATCATCTATTTGGTTGATTTTTAGCCAGTTGCAACATTTTTCCTTAGAAAAATATTGTGAAACAATTTTTCTTGTTCAAACACAACTCATTTTCTAGTCCAGGCTAGAACTGTTTAACCAGAGATGCTCTGTATGAAAGTTGCTGCAAACAGCCAAATGATTGCTTCAGTTTTCTGGCAGAGAAGCTGTCTAGAAAAGGATGTAGAGAAGGATCATAGTCTGTCTATGATTCTACTGTATCTGTAATACACTGAGTAACTCTCAACTTCAGAACCATTGCTGCTCCTTGGTGCTGCTTTGCTGGCAAAGACATGCCTCGTAGAAAAGGCAGGTTTTAGCAGAAAATAAACCCTAACTCTAGCTCAGAACCATTTGCAGCTCACAGAGCAAAGCTTTGTCTTCCTCACTGCATTTAATCTTATCTTCACTATCAGAAAAACCTCTTGCTGCAGAACCTTGTTTGCTGTGAAGAAATTGGCATCGATAGGGATTCACTGTTTCAGCTCAGAGCTCTGATCCCTCCTCTCTCCCACTGGTTTACATCTAAAAGGTAAGGGAAAAAGTGATGGATCCTTGCTGTGCAGATTACAGAATGGAGCAGTAAATTCTCCCTCACAGAGGACCTTGAGAAAATTTCCCCTGCAATCAGTTTCTATTTGTGTAATGCATGTATTTATTCACCTCCTTCCTCTAGCTCTGTTATTGTTGTGGGGTTTTTTAATGATAGCAGCTGCTGAATCTGTTGTCTCTGATTTTATTGTTTAAAGCCAGAACAGATGGTGATATGTCTATTAAATACTAAACTGTTCCATGCAGGAATCATTATCGCAGCTGAATTGGCTCCTTTTAAGAGTGGTTTTATCCTTTGGAATAGATTTAAGGACTCAGATTTGCTGTGCTGCTGGGTGCCTGTGCTGGGCTGAATGGATGACACTCCACTCTGGGCCAAAAGTGCAGTGTGGGGAGACACCCAACATCCTTTCCTAGAGGAGCAGATTTCCTGCAGGTTTATGCATCCTCTGAGGTCAGGCAGAATGGAGCACAGAGAGGGGAGCTGAGCAGGGCTCTGGGCTGGAGAACAATTCCTGGGGCACAGGGTAAAAGCCCCACAGACTGCTGAGCTCTTGCTGTTTTTGCATGGACCAATTCATTGGAGTTGCATGATGGATCTGCTGCAGGAACCATATTTTCTTGTATTTAACACAATTTTCCTCTGCATGGGTTTGTAGAATTTAAGGTCTTTGGGGCAGGAATTATTTTCTCTCTTAAAATGAGAATATATTGTGGCTGAGGCAGCATGCCCCAGATTATTCTCTTGGTCTCCCATTGCTGCAGTGCAAATAATTAATAAAAGGTCTGGTTGGAAAAAGCCACAAGAACTGATGCCCTGAGTGACACATCACAAAACAGGTTTCAAAATGCCTGGGTTTTACTCCCTGAAATACAACAATCTTGCCTTCCACCCTCTCTGATGCACTGGATCAAAATCTTTAAAATGAAGAGGTGTCCAAAGCACAGAACCATACTTTTATTTGATAAATGTTGCCAAAAGGAATTTAATTTAAGCAAGATTCCCCTCTGTTTCTTTTCTTGCCTCAATAAAATCCTGTTTGCTCTTGAGATATTGCAAATGTCCTTTCCATGCTGATCAAGTGCCACCCTACAGTGTGATGAATACAGCTGGAGAGCTCCACATTGATGAGCCACTGTGTGGAAACATGTATTTCTGGAGTTCCATTCTCTGATGAGGACAAGATGAGATGTCAGACAGGGGCTCTTCTTTCTATTACAATCCAGCATCTCCCAATCCAAACAGCTCCAAAATGCTTCTTTAAACATGGTCTTCACTGAGGGCTTATTTCCCTTCTCCTATTCTTGTGATCATTGCTGCTGAAACATCAGCCAAGCTGTGTTATGTGCCCTGTGTAAACTTGGAAGCAGTTCTATTTGGCCTGAAGCAGAAGGGTTTTGCTGTGTGGCTGTTTCAGGAGCTCGCCAGCAGAATGGAGGCTGTGGCTGTTCCCTCCTCCTCCCCTTCACTGCTTGCTGCTTCTCAGCAACTGCTTTTTGAAAGCTTTTGTTGAAATTTTTCTGAGTTTGAAAGTCTTTATACTGGGCCAACACTACATGTTTTGTAGCCTCAACAAATGAAATTACATTTTATTGTGTCAATGACTGGGCTGTCTCCCAAAGCAGTCCTCTGCTGGTCCCATCAAAGATGTCTGTTGTATGTGTTTTTCCTCTGCTCATTATTTTAATTGCCCTGGTAATTCACAAATCAGAGAGACCAGATGAACCTCCAACCTGGGTAACAGAGTAGACCTTGGAACAGCACGTCAGATCCAATTATTTGCACTTGGAAATGCAACTATATCCAAGGGTTTATAACACTGACAAGCACTTAAGGATTTTTGCCTCTCAACTTAGTGTGTGGCTTCACCAGCTCTGCATCCTCATCCTAATTTCTGTCTGGGTCAAACAAATAAAGGCTGTGCTCAGTCTGAAAAAAATCTGTGGTGTTGGGCACTAGGGATTGACCCAGTACAATGCAGTTGTGCTGTTAAGATCTTAGATTTGGAAGCTGAGATGTAAATGTGGATTGCTTGGTTGATTGATGGCCTGGCTTTCTTGAGGATCTGATGAAATTTAGCAAGCAAGACCAAACCCTTCTTTTTCTCCTTTATTGCACAGTTGTCTTTCCAAAATGAGAGCTCTGAGATCATTTTCTCCTTTATATTTCTTGTTCCTGTCCCTTTCATGGGTGGTAGGTCAGTGTGCCTTCCATATGGTGGATTTTGTTGGTCACTCTAGAGCAGGCATGTGCATAAGCAAAGAGCCAGAGGCAGCTGCAGTCTGCATCCTCAGCAGCTTATCCCTCACACTCTGTGTGTTCCTCTCAGTAAACTGTTGAGATATAAGCTCATGGTCAACAGAGTATATATGGTAGTAAGAATTTTTATTTTCAGTGTACAGAAGATGAAATTATTATAAAAAATTATTGATTCAACTCTTTGGGAGCAGAAAAAGAAAAGATAAGTAAATTCTCTTTGACTGTTTCACCCTTCTAGATCCAACATCACCAATTTCACTGTTTTATTGGTAATGTTTAGCAAAGGTTTCTCAAATTAGAATATGAGTTGAACTCTTCATGTTCTAAACACTTCTACTAAGCAGGCAAATTTAAAACAAAATTAGAGCCTGGCAGTACAGATCTTGTTATCATAGCTCTTGAGAGTCACTGGCAAATGTCAGAGGAATAAATTGCATTATCTATTGATGAATGACATCTCCACAGATAGTTCAAGCTAAACAGACTATTTAATTCATTTTCTTTGGAACCAGAAGTCCCTCTCTGCAGTGAAATGAACTATTTTTTTTTTTTCCTCCTCTAAGCTTTTCTTATTAGATTTTAGTTTGGTGTTGAGGGCTAAAAATTCAGTGAGTCATTTGCTCAGCAGAGAAAATCCTGAGATAATCACCATTCCTTGAGGTATAGCTGTGGTCCTGGCCTTGATGAAAAATGAGATGTCAGTGAAAAATAAGTACCTGCAGCCACAGCAGGAGCAGTGGCCATGTCCAAGCAAGATGCTCATAGAGGACCCACGTAGATTTGTCTGCCCTCCTGCATGGGCCACATTTAGCACTCAGTAGATGGTACCAGACTAGAAATAATAAGTTTAAATGCATCATGGTTTATCAAACTCCCATTCACTGTGTGATGCAGTGCATTTAACCAGTGAATTCACAGAAGATATTGAGCCTGGAGGAGGGTTTCTTAGATGCCATTATGGCGAGGAGGCCAAGTTTGGCATGGGTCTGGGGCATGCTGAGGTCAGACAGCACTTACCATGGAGGAGACGACAGCCCTTTCCCTGACAAGTCTTGTGAGAAGTAGCTGGGGGAACTGGGGTTGTTCAGTCTGGGGAAAAGAAGGCTTGTGGGAGATCTCCTTGCTCTTGACCACTCACTGAAATGAGGTTGTAGGGAAACAGGACTCAGTGTTTTCTCCTAAGTAACAAGAGATAGGACAGGAGGAAATGGCCTCAAATTGCACCAGAGCAGGTTTAGTTTGGACATGAGGAACAATTTCTTCCCTGCAAGGGTTGTCAAGGCTTGGCCAGGCTGCCCAGGGCAGGGGTGGAGTCCCCATCCCTGGAGGGGTTTCAGAGCTGTGGAGATGTGGTGCTGAGGGACATGGGTTAGTGGTGACTTGTCAGTGCTGGGTTAACAGTTGGACTTGATGAGCTTAAAGGTGATTTCCAACCAAAAGCATTCTATGACTCTAAGGCTGCTTATAAACCTGCTCAAAAGTTTGCTGATACCAGCAGAAGCCTGTGAAATACTGATAGCTGGTCAGCGTGTATGCAGGTGTGACACCAATTTTTCCACATTAGCATCTTCAATTCCTTTCTTCTGATCTCCAGGAGCAGAGTTTTCCTTCCCCTAACCCTCCCCAGACCCTGGTTGGCTTGGCAGCTCCCACAGGAGTGCTGCAGACACAGACAGGGCACCAGGTTATTTTCCAGGCTCTGCCTCTGAGAAATGCCAGGCAAGCACCAAATGTTGCTGACGCAGGCTCGCAAAAGCAGGAAGGGCCCAGTGAGGTGAGCAGGGAAGGGGGTTGTCTGCAGCAGAATGCAGAAATAGCAGAAGCCTGGGGAATTCAGGTTGGATGCACATCATGTAACCCCATGGCTCTGTGCAGTGAATCGTCCATACCACCATTGGCTGCTTCAGCCTCACTCCATCCCTGTCTTCCTCTCCCAGTGGGGGACATGTGTCCTGTAGGAGCATCCCTAGGGCACAGTTACTTGTGCTACATCTGCTCTCAACAGCATTTGGGAGAAACCCAATTGTTTTTTCCTGAGGTTTTCCTGAGGGATCTTTTTCCTCCTTCACCTTTTCTGCAGCTTCTCCACTTTCATAGGCCCTGTGAATGGTCCCATTCACTTCAGCTGCTTTCTCCATTTGTCTTCTCCAATTTTCTTCATGGTGCTGTCAGATGAAAAATAATTCTGAGCAAGAAGTCCACCTGTCTGTTGAAGGAGCAGCTCTAATTGTGCATGGCACTGCAGCACAGTGGAAGATAATTGCTGGAGGCAGATCTTCTGTGTTGGAGATACATTCATGATCCTGAATCTGCAAGTGCCTGTAATGCCAAAGGATGCAAACTTCAATGAGAACTGATGTTTTTTCTCTTTTAGTCAGGAAGGAGATTGACTGGCCTGTCAGTCATGCCTGCAACCTCTACCTGAACTCAGTGATCTCAAAGGTCTTTTCCAACCTAAATGATTCTATGATTCTGCCTCTTAGGAATCTGTCCTCAACCCTTGGGGAGATTTGGGGTCTCTATGAGTGCTATCTGTGCAGTTAGTTTAGAATATGCAACTACTTCCACACCTCCTCAAAACTGACAGTGCTAAACTGCCAGGTAAAATAACACTCTAGATTCAAATAGATTAAGGTGTACAGGGAGTCAGCTCATCAGTGTAAAATCATCAATTGCCACTTGAATGAAAACATTTGTTTTTCATGTAGACCAACTCTGAGACACCAGACTGGCTGCATGCCCCATGTTGTCAGCTAAACTAAGCTAATGTGAGTTTTGATTCAACTGAAATCTGTTCACAGTCAGCTTTCAGACACATCCAGAAGCTCTCAAGTGACCAGATGGCCTTACCTGAGGAGTTCCAGCTCATACCAGGAGAACCACCCTCATGGGAAAGCAGAAGCTTTCTACTATCTACAATCCTGCCAAAGGCTGGAAACATTCATAGGTGGGTTACAGCAGCTTGGGTGACAAGCAGTGAATGTTACAGGATGGGCTAATGTGGATGAGCTTGGCAGAACAGTTGAAGGTATAATTCTGCCAGTGTTTAAGGTAGTGAAGGAAAAGGGAAGAGTGAAGACAGGTAGTATCCTATTCTCTCATGTCAGCTTTATCCAGTGCAGGGTACAGGGCCACTTGGTTTGACAGATTACCTGTGGTTATGCTGTCACTTAGCATGGTTCAGCTCAAACTAAACCCAGGAACATCTGTCAGATTATACCCAGATATATTATCTCCTGGATGTATACACCCTGGGAGAAAAGAGAAATGGACTGTGCTTAAAGGCAGGGTGAAAGCAGTCCGAGATGACATTTTTAGGTGGTGTCCATCAAACAACTCTTCTTTGAAAGGCTTAAGTTGTGTGAAAGCTGATTTAGAAGCAAGTTACAGTGGGTAGAAACCAGGTGTGTTTGGCCCCCTACCACTTGTTGAAGATTGTGTGCACCCTGACACGTGTAGATTGTTGGTAATCTCCAGGATTGTGATCTAAAAAGCAGTGTAATGCAGGAAGTGATGCAGAAGATTTCACGTCCAGAAAAAAAACCATCAAAGCTGCTTGGATTTTATTTCCCTTTGGTGGATCTTTGGCCCCACTTTTGCTGAAGAGCTTGTGTTCAAGCTTGTAGGACATAGGTGTAGTTTGTGATAGCCTCTCAAACCCAGTTTCCAAGTGCATTTTGATGTGCTGTGTCTCAGCCACAGGCTGCAAACTCTGAGCCACCCTTTTGGGTCGGAAAGTACTAAGGCAGCACTAGGTAGGAGTCTTCCCACACATAATATCTACCTGCAGTTAGTGCCAGTTTGGATATTCATCTCACATCAGCACACTGGTGTTTAGAATACAGGTAAATAGAACAAAATTAAAAAGAAGTTTGCCTGGCTTGAGAGTTTGCATCACTTCATGCTTTTTTTTTTGCATTACAGTATGTAGTTTGGCTGTTAAAATTCTGAAATAATCCTATTTCTCACCGTGGCTAATATGGTTTAGTTTCACATTGCTCATTCTATTTCTAAATAAAACTGAAAAATAATTAACCCCTATCTCCCTCCCAATGGATTGAGAAAGACAAATTCTCATCCAGAAGAGTGGTAATTAAAAGAACAAGTTACCAAAAATAGAGTGTCTGAGGAGTTTTGTGATATGCTTACAACTGATGTACTCAGATGTGGTGCTGAGGGACATGGGTCAGTGGTGACCTGGCAGTGCTGGGGTAACAGTTGGACTTGATAAAGATCTCTTACAATCTAACCAGTTCTATTAATCTGAACCATCTTCTTTCTTTTTTTTTCTTTTTTTTTTTTCAAGCATCCATTTAAAACCAAAGAGTGGTCATGATCAGTGTTGTGTATCTTAAAAACACCCCTGTGATGCCACAAGAGGTTTTTCCACCTTTAAAAATGCAAATTGTAGTCTAGAGAGATTATTGTCAGAGGAATTTTTCTGAAATCCTTTTAGATTGTCATTCTTTAACTTATTTCTATAAAGCAGGTTTGCCTGTTATTAGGAAACAGGGAATTATTTTATGTATACATGTTTCTAGCTTCAATTTTGCTGTAAGAGGCATTAAAATATTTTATCACTTATACTTGGTCCACTACAGTGATATTTGAAGATCATAAAATCCACTTGATTCTTTCTTATCTCACACAGTTTAAGAAACGTTGCTATTTGCTTTCTTCTGCCTTATTTTGTTATTATTATTACTTTTTATGTCAGAGATTAGAATCTACAATGTCTGCCTGCTTCTCTTTAGAGATAGAGGTAGTGAATGGATGGGATCAAGCAGGATTTCTTACACCAGGGCTGTGTTGTCTGCTCCGCCCCCCCCCCCCCCATCAGACTGTGTGTGTCTGGCAAGTTGACCATCTAGCAAACAGCCAGAGATGCTGCATTGGTGTATCTAAAATCTGAATTAATACCAAGACAGCTGCTGGCTGGGTGAGTGCCCAGTGCTGTGTTATTAGTGTGCAGGAGGCCTGCCAAGATGTTAAGAGGGAAAAACAATGAGAGGGGGATGTTGGAAAGGATGGGGCTGCAGCACAAGCTGGGGAGCTTCTGGCTCTCAGATTTTGATGGTGATTCCATGTAAGCTGAAGCTGAGGGCATGGGGCAGACCCCTAGATTGGAGGTGGTCCATAGCAGCTACTTGGCTGCTACATGTGTATCTGCCAAGGAGAACACTTGCTATGTATGGGACCCACAAACCAGAGGAGAGGCCTGTGGCACCCCATGTGGTCCTGTCCATCTGAATGTCTCTGAGACCCTCTGATTGGGTAGGGGAGCTGGAAGAGAGGGACTGCAAGCTCGGGGTCCTGCAGCACCTAGTGTTGCAGCAAAGAGGTACTTGCCCAAAACCCAGTTTGACTGGGAGAGGCCAGTGTGAGCCTCTTCTGTTGCTCATCAGTGAGGAGTGGCTGAGGGGCCTGGGTTTGTTCACTCTGGAGAAAAGGAGGCTCAGGGGAGCCCTTCTCACTCTCTGTAACTCCCTGAAAGGAACTCCCATCTGGGTTGGTGTCTTCACAGAGAAGAAGTGACAGGACAAGAGGCAATAGCCTCAGGTTGTGTCAGGGAAGGTTTAGGTTGGATAGAGTCCCTGTCCCTGGAGGGGTTTCAAAGCCATGGAGATGTGGTGCTGAGGGACATGGATTAGTGGTGCCCTAACAGTGCTGAGGTAATGATTGCACTTGATGATCTTAAAGGTCTTTTTCCATCCAAAATGATTATTTTTTAAATGTAATTTTATTTTAATTTCTTGTCCAGTGCAGAGCAATTCTATTGTTTGTCAGGATTTTGTTGTTGTTGTTGTTAATTTCTGTTTGACTCTATTGGATGGTAACCCAGAACACATGGCATAGCAGAAAAGATCAGGAGTAATGGTTTAAGCAACAGTAGCTGACAGTAACCAGAGGAATGGCTGTGGCCAAGAGCATCACCAGCTCTGCCAGCCTGTCTGCCCGTCTGCTCTTGGGCACAGCAAAGCTGTCAGGGTGCTGGGTTGTTTGTGGCTTTATAATGGAGTTTCTACTGGCTTTTCAAGGCCTGCTTTTTAAAACCTGTGGGTTAATAGCTTTGGGAAGGATGGGGTCATCTTTTCAATGGAATTAGTGTGACAAGGTGAGGCTGTGAAACCCGTTCACCCAATTCAGCGTGATGGGCACAGTTGTGTATTTTTTTACCTCTTCCCCTGGTGCTAGCCTGGTGCTCTTTCAAAAGACTCCCTTACCCACCTCAATTTCCACATCTTTTAGCTTGCCTGTGATATTCTGCCACTTCAGCTTTTAATTGCCTTCCTCTGAGTTTGTGAAAGAGCACATTTGTGGTCACAGGTCAGTAGCTGCTATTATTACTCTTGCTGATGATAAATGCAAAGTTGTGCTTTCTTCCCATTAAAAAGGCGTTGTCATCTCTTGGATGCAGTTTGTGCTGCAGCAGATGACAGGAGGCCATTCTGCATTTTATTTTTGGCAGGTACAGGCAGCCTCAGCTGCATAATGAGGAGGGCTACAGTAAAATTCATCAACGTTCATCATCTGCCTACGCCGAAGGTGACGTATTGAAAGCCTTACAAGCAGCATCCCTAATTACAGCTTCATCTCAAGTGGCTGTAGTAGCAAAACACAGACAGGGACACAGAGCTCAAAGGGGGAAAATGCAAAAAAATTAGGGGTGGCATGAGGGTCACTGATGGGTGATTTGAAACTGGGTTGTTTGGTAGCTGCAAGTTTTTGCATCACGTTTTTGGTGGGCTTTTTGTGACTTGGATCTTTCTAAGGACTTTCAGTGCTTAAAGGGGTTGGAAAAGAAAGTGGGGTCAGACTTTTTAGCAGGACCTGTTGTGACAGGACAAGGGGAAATTATTTTAAACTAAAAGAGGGAGATTTAGACTAGAGAGAATGAAGAAATTTTTGACACTGAGGGTGGTGAAACAGGGAGTAACACCCTGGCAGCCACAGCTTTATTGTGAACTCCTGCTACATGCACACGTGTAATCAGATTTTAAGAACAGTATCTGCTCCTTATCCCTTTCCTCCTATAAATCATTCACTCAGTGGAGACACCTTGAATGCTACACTGGATGAGAACAGTGCCTGTAGAGAACTAACTGCCTTTATTAACAACATGTCTGTGATTCTGTGATGCTACTGTGGGTAATCTACCACTGTCCTCACGTGGGTGCTCATAGTCAGAAAAGAGCCAGGCAGCTGGAGTCAGCACTAGGACACAAGAACTACAGGGATGTTTCTGTAGCAGTGCTCAACTATTTCCCTTCAGGAGTATTTCAAAATGAGCAATTTGCAGTTTGTTGTTTTGTTTTTTTTTCCTGTAGATTTTTCATTAAAACAGGAGCTCCTGTGTGCCCCCTTCTTACCCTTTCAGTCATTAAATGCAGAATAAAAGGAATACGAGTAGGTTTGTTGGGGTTTTTTATCCCCCTTCGCTTTTCTCTTTCATGTTTTCCTCTTTGACCTTCTAAAACTTTCTTAACATTGAAGCTGGCAAAAGGAATTACAGGACAGTCAAGCTCTGTGCTTTGACTGAGGTCCTGACCTGAGACGAAGGGTTGAAAATCAGTATGAAGGAGACAGACATGAGTGGGGGAAAAAAATGTTATTAAAATAAAAACTTCTCTGGATATTGTTGCATTATTGTCTCACATACAGAACACTGAAATCTTTCTCTGGCAGCTAGACCTGCAGAAAAAACCCTCATCTGCATTTTCTTAGCAAAGATGCAGGTGTAATAAATATTAACTGAATATTGACTCTTTTGGAGATGTGGAGATCTAGTGTGATGATGGGATGCATAATAATGTCCAAATGAGGTCCCAAAAGCCTTCAGTGGGCATTGAGGACTGCAGTGATAATATGTGAATCTTACTTTCTTTGGCCAAGTAAATAAGGAAAATAAATGCAGTGAAAGGTGGTCAATGCCCCATCCCTGGAAATGTTCCAGGTCAGGTTGTCTGGGGCTCTGAGCAACCTGCTCTAGTTGCAGATGTCCCTGCTCAATACAGGTAGTTGGACTAGATGGTCTGAAGGGTCCTTTCCAACCCAAGCCACTCTATCATTTATAATCACTTGTTTGCCAAATTTTTAAACAAATTCTTTCCTCCTTTCTCCTATGCTGCTCTTTGTAGTGGAAAAGAGTGAAGGAATTTCAGTGATGGACAGCTTAACTGAGAATTTTGTGTAAAGTTGCCTGATTTTAGAGCAATTAATTCAAAAAGAAACTTAATTGGCATGTGTTAGCATGACTTGTAGTTCCCTGTAAAGCATAAATAGGAATATATTCATATTCCTACCTCCAGTGGAACAGCTGTGGGCAAGCCTGGTAATTACTAACCTCTGTTTACAAAACAAAACTGCATTTCATCTACAGGCAAATCCTCCCATCTTCTGAATGCAAAATAAGGGTATTTTTCCATACAGGAATCTGATTTCTGCACATAAGCATGTGTGGTTAAGCCTTATCCAAGTGCTTATGTAAGTATAGCTCTCAGTATATGTTAGTGCTGGTAGCAGAGCAACGTAATTTTGAGCACATTTTAACCCTGCTTTAAAGGAGTGTATTTGGTATGGCAAGTGTTTTCCTAAGTAATGAGCCAAACAAATTGCTATTCAGTGAGAGGAAGAGGTTGTAAAAAATGAGTCCTCTGAAATACCATAAAAGCTTTTGAAATTGATAGCAGCAGGTAACAGAGGGATGGATGTACCTGTGCTCAGCTCGCTGCATTTGGAGAGGAGTCACAAAGCAAGAGCTACACTGAAGCTCTCAGTAACTGGTTTTATCCTGAGGTTGAAAGAGGAGAAGAAAGCAAATCAGGTAGTCATGAAATTTAAAACCTGAATGTTTTCAGTGACCTCAAAATCTTCTGGTTGAGAAGTGGGATATGAGTTGAGTTGTGGACTTCAGCATGCTGTCAGTGCTGAGGTTTTTGGTCTGGGCTAACTGGATGTGCCATAAACTTGCGCACACACACACATTTATTAGTCTGCCTGTGTCCTCAGGTGAAAGTCACCACCATTTCAGCAGCCAGCTTTCCACCCACCAGTTATCCATTTGATACCACACCACTCTGGTTATCAGGAGACTGTCAGAGACAACTGCCTTGCAAAGTTTAAAATATGCAATATCCATTTGTCTGATCACAGGCTATGGAAGTCAAACCCTCATGAAAAGAGCATTTGAGCTTGGTGCTGTGCTGATACAGTCACACAGTTTCCAGTTTGCCACTGGTCTGGCTGGTATTTCTGGCTGTCACAGAGCTTGGACAACACAGGCTCATGTTTTTCTGCACAGTTATTCATGCAGATCTCTTCTGTCCAACGTCAAATCAAACAGCTCATCTATACACAAAGCAGACCAGGCAGTATGTGTCTCAACACTGACAAGATGCAAACCCCTGAGCTGGCCTCAGGGAAAGAGCTGAGTCATGTTCATCAACAGAGTTTAAACAAGGATAAAAGCTTTGATACTACTTTCAGCCCTAGGAAGACTTTCAGTGATTTCTCTTAAGTCTCAATGTTGATCTTGGCCATTTTAGCTCAGATGAACTTTAAAACACATTAAAAGCTCAGGTGCAATTCCTTCAGGGTGCAGAAAGAACAAACTCAAGATAATGATGGTAAAATATCCTCTTCACCATAGTCAATGGGTTGGTTCAAATGCAGACTAGAAGTCACCAAAAAGTATACCTCCATAAATGGGAATGTGCTGATTGGGTGGAAGTAGGTTCCTGCTTTTATGTTCAAGATTTTGTCATTTAATTTTTGTCATGTAATTTCCACCCCATTGTTACTCTGTCTGGGAGATACATTGTAGACCAGCAAATTTTTCCTGAAATACTCCTTGAATTATTTTAGGGAAAAAAAAAAAAAAGAAGCCAGGCTCCCCTTGGCTACATTTGGGTTTAAAATGAATCTGAACTGCATCTCCTTAGGAGAAGATTTAGAGATAGGGTTGTGACTTGACCTTTTGCTGCCTTGTCAGGGCTATGGAGGAGAGGAAGAGATGTGCCCATTGTTTCACCAGTGTAGCCTGGCTTCCCAAAATCCACAGGGAAAAGGGGGTGTTGGATGTCTAAGAGGACAATAGGCATGGTATGACCATGTGCCCTCTTCTGCCCTGCAATTGGTGGGAGAGGAACAGAGAATGAGAAGTGAGGAGCTGAGCTTGGAAGAAACCCAGATATTTGTTATCCCTGCCATGCTCACCAAACCACTTTGTATTTCTAGCTGTGGTGCCCAGGCTATTATTTCTCCCTGCCTAGAGCAAGACCATCAAAGCAACCCTGAGGTTCCTTGAGTGGGCAAGAGAAGAGGAGGCAGGGGCATGTGCTGAGGAGGAAGGAAAAGCATGGACAGGGAAGGAGTTATTGCTTTACTAAAGAAGAATGATTCCAGTGCTGTGTCACACCTTGAGAGATGTTTAAAAATGTGACTCCCCAAGGAAGAATGAAAAATAAATCTGAAAAGTTCGAAGCAATGAAAATAAATAAGGAAAGCCCTAAACTTTCAGCCACCCACAGCATGACAGGGCTGGTTTAATAGCAAGCTATAAATTTTGAAGAGATGTAGCATGCAGCTGTTCCCTCCTTTGCCCAGCTCATCTGCCAGCACTAACAGAGGGTGTTTTGGCTCCAGATGTTTGTGTGTGGTACCGGCATCTGAAGAAGGTCATTACATAAAGATGTAAAATACAACCTGGGGTTGTTTAGTCTGGAGAAAATGAGGCTCAGGGGAGACCTTCTCACTCTTGACAACTCCCTGAAAGGAGGCTGGAGCCAGGTGATTTGGTCTCTTCTCCCAAGTGAGTGTCAGGACAAGAGGAAACAGCCTCAAAGTTGCAGCAGTGGAGGTTTAGGTTGGACATGAGGAAAAATTTCTTCCCTGCAAGGGTTGTCCAGGCCTGGCCCAGGCCGCCCAGGGCAGGGTGGAGTCCCCATCCCTGGAGGGGTTTCAGAGCTGTGGAGATGTGGTGCTGAGGGACATGGGTTAGTGGTGCCCTGGCACTGCTGGTCTAATGGTTGGACTTGATGATTTCAGAGGTCTCTTCCAACCCAAATGTTTCTATGATCTTCTGAGGATCACTGCTTTATCTTTGTAATGTTTCTCCCATCAGAGAGGACTGATTCCCATTTGCAAGCTCTCATGCAGAATCAGTTTAGCTTTAACCTTAGCTTTTTGTCACCCTTGTGAGTCCCTTCCCCCCTCCTGGCATCCCCCCTGCTTCTGCTCCAGTTTCAAGCTTCAGAGCAGGACCCTGGAGATCCCAGTGCCCAACAGCACATGGGGAGCTAGTCAGGTAATCTAATTAGATATGCTGGTACTCCTATGGACATAACAAGAAATGTCCCAGTGACTTGGGGTAGATTTTTAATAAGGAATATTATGAGCAAGCCAAGGTGAGGGTGATGGTTCATAGACAGAGCTATGACATTACACAACTTACTGTGTCATGTAGGGTTAGGACATGCAAAATGCACATCAGAAGTGTGTAAGAAAGTGTTTTGTTTAGCAGTTGAGCTCTCTAGCAACACATGAGCACTGTTGATGTATATTTAATCAGAGGAGCAAGTGCTGGAGACTTTCAGCACTGAAAACTTGATCTGATTTGCTCTTCTGTACCATTTGAGCAAGAAAGCAACAAGATTAACACAACTGGCTTGTAAGCAAGAATGGGGGATCTGTGTACTATGGAAAACCAAGTTTTGTTGGCAGTTTCATTATCTTCCCCTTTGCACCTTTAGATATGGTGTGGTGGAAGGCAAGAGGGTGCTTTTCAATGCCATAGCAGATTAGTTCTGTTCTCACCCAAACCAGGACAGTTCTTAAGCAGAGAGGTGACTCTCCAGAGCTGTACCTCCTGCTGTGCCTTTGATCTTCCCTCTGCACTGTGGGGAGAGCAGGACCTGGTGGAGAGTCCCACAGCAGAAGTTGTCTTCATCAAGTCAGGACTGCGACCTACACCAGCCCGGGTGCTTTTATAGGAGCAAAGTTCAAAGCTGGTGCTGCCTTCAGGTAAGACCTTGTTGCTTAAGCTATATAAAGGGGTTCTTAATGCAGCAAGGCTTGGAGGCCAGGGTTCATTTTACATGTCTAAAATAATGCATAATTCAGTTGCAGGTTGCAGGTGCATAAGCCTGGAGTCTCCTTCCACTGCTTAGTGCAAGAGCTGGCTCAAGCAAACTGCAGGGTTTGAGATTTGTTGGTGGGTTTGCTGCATTTTCCTATAGGCTCCTGTGAGAGGTCCAGTGTCTGAGCTTTGTTTAAGGACTGCAGTTTTGCTTTCATGTTTTCTTTCTTTGCTGGATGTGAAATGAGACATCTAGGAGCAAGACACCATGTTATATACTTCTTCCATACTAGGGTGATGGAGCTCAGCTCTCAACTGGACAGAGGCAGGCAGATTGTAAAATCTCAGCATGGCAGAGGTTAGAAGGGACCTCTGGAGATCATCTGGTCCAACCCCCTCTAAAAGGATCACCCAGAGCAGGGTACCCAGGATCACCTTGTCCATGTGGGTTTGGAATCTCTCCAGAGAAGGAGACTCCACAACCTCTCTGGGAAGCTTGGGCCAGGCTCTGTCACCCTCACAGGAAAGAATTTTTACTTCATGTTCAAATGGAACCTCCTGGGTTCCATTTTGTGCCTGCTGCCCCTTGTCCTGTCACTGGGCACCACTGAAAAGAGTCTGGCCCCATCCTCTTGACCCCCACCCTTTAGATGTTGAAAGCCAAGGTTGTCTCTTACTCTAGTGTGTATTCCTGAAAAAAAAACCAAACCCAAAAATCAACCCAAACAAAATAAACAACAAAACAAAAAAGGTAGAAATTTAAATTAAAAACTGAAATCTGAGGTGAGGTTATGTATGTCCAGAGGACATTCCCCCAGGCTATGAGGGTAGGATGCCACCAGCTAGCCTAGAAAACTCTGGAGTAGAGGAGAACTCTCCTCTACTACCTGCTTGTCACAGGTGAAGGATCAGGAAGGAAGAAGATGAATGATTCTTCTGGGAGGGAAGATAAGGCCAGATAAGAGCAATTGGACAGCAGGAGAAGGCACTGTCAAGGTCACTGCTGAAGCCAGCAGTGCAGCTGCATCTCTGCTCATCCTCTGTGGCAAAGCACTGGTGAACATGGGCTGATGGGAGGCTCTGGGGGGGAGGTGGTGGTGCTGGTGCTGGCAAACCCTGTGTGAGCTGATATGTGCAAGAATTTGGTCACTAGATACCAAAAAGCCCCTAGATAAGTGCTCTGGTCACACTGGAAGCTCATGGCACATCAAAACCCAAGGTTCAAGGCTTACCACTGTATTTATTGTGGGGTTGTGTGCACTTAGAGGAGAGACTGCTGCAAACAGCTCCATAAAATTAAGACAGAAAATAGCTGTATTGAGTTTTTAATGGCAGTTGTGGTGTGCTGGAGCTCCAGCGAACAGTTTAGTTTTGTATGGTGATTAATTTGCTGGCAGGAAGGAGGTTTTGTTAATCTTGGAGGACATAGAATTGGGAGGGGGGAGGGAGTGGAAAACAGTCATTTTAAGCCTAGAAATTTAATTTCAAGATAGTGCCTGAAATATAAATTGATACATAGAGCTGCTTTGAGAGATAAGTGTTACCAATGACTTTGGTTTCTGGCAGACAGGATCATCACACTGTTACGCTGTGGGCTCTGCTTTGTAATTTAGACAGACAGGAATTTGTTTGACATAATTCTCTTGGCTTCTCCTCATCCTGTAACATGGCAGCAAAGTTCTAAAATTCTGCTATGGGCTCGTGAGTTCGTGGGAGGGCTGGAAATGCCTGGACTGGAATACACAGTCCAGAAATTCCTCCCTGGAATACACAGTTGTGTGCATCAGGTTTATGATGCTTTTTTTCCTCAGGCTGCTTTAGCCCAAGTGTTGAATTCACACTTCTACACCCTGCCTGTTCTTCATGGTCTGGCATAAATCCTCACAGGGGTGGGCAAGATTCTGTCTTGCCAAGGTGAGGCCATCCCAGTTTATCTGGATGTAGCTGAATTTGTTCATAATAATTAAAATCATAAATGGCAGCACTCACCTAATTTCTTTATTGCTCTTCACTGTTTGACTTTCCAAGCACCTGGGGTTTAGGTTTGTTGGTTTGGTTTTTTTTTGCTGGTCTTTTCTGCTCTCTCAGATATTCAGTAATTAGTGAGATACATTAAGCAGATCACAGACCAAGGCAAAGTTTACAAGCACCATTAAAGTCTAAGAAAGGATTCCCACGGTGATAATAGAGGAAATGTTTCTAGGAGCCATTTATCCACTGAAGTTGACCTTTCCTCTGAGGGTTTTTAAGTGATTATTGTTTTTTAATCAAGAACAGATCTGAAGTCACAGCTGTGCTGCTTTTCTCCCTCTCCTGTGATATTACCATTGGTCTATCCACCACCAAGTGCAGGGTCTTGGGAGTTCTCTGCTTTTCCACAGAGAGCCCTTAGGCACCTTCAGACCTCTGTGGTAATGTCACTGAGTGATATCATGCAGCTGAATATATGATTTTTAGAGACCAAAAAGGGGATTATGTCATATGCAGGCCTAAGACAAATGCTTGTCCTTTCTAACTTTGACAGAGTAGGCACCCTCAACTGTGAAAACTTAAAATCTGACTGGATCAGCTTTCTGGTGCCATCTGGATTTAATCCACTTCTGAAAACTTTTTTTTCTGTTTTAAATGCTATTTTCAATGGAAAATCACAGCAACATCCTCAGGAGCTTGTATCTACCTTATACATCCCACACTGTGTGTATTTGTATTCTGCTGTAAACAGGAACTGTTATTTTAAAGCAGATAGAAGCACCAGCCAACAGTCTCCTTGGACTTCCAGGGACCACACAGTCTGTCTGTAATTCCTTTTCATCACATCTCCAAAACCATAGTACCATTGAAAATACACTGCTCTAAATCACAGCAGCCCTGGTGAGGGTGGCAAGAGTATAAGAGGAGCAGAGACCTGATGACAGAACAGTTTGCTGTTTTCCTCAAGGAAAGGGTAGGTGGCTGACCCAGGAACTGGAAGTTCTTATGAATCAAAGACTTTGGACTGTGTCACATGTGAGCAAAGCATAGTGGCTGATCCCTCCATATATGATCTTAATTAATCTTGGTGGTAGAAGCCCCAACCATGGAACATTCCAGGTGAGGTTGGCCAGGGCTCTGAGTAACCTGCTCTAGTTGCAGGTGTCCCTGCTCCCTGCAGTGAGTGTGGACTAGATGAGCTTGAAAGGTCCCTTCCAACTCAAACCATTCTGTGATCCTATGATAAATCCCACCCTTAGGAGGCAGCAAAAGGAAAAGGTATTTCAGTTACATCTGCAGCCAAAGCTGGGGAGTACAAGAGTGGTTCAAATGAACTACCCCAAATGCCCAAGGTGAGACCAAACTTTAGCTGAGGCTTGATGACATTGAGTTGATTTCAATTCCTGCCCTGCTTAATTCCAGCTATAGCAAGAGGTGCAAGACACAGCCATTGGCAGAGGCTTGTGCCTGCTACCTGTGTATGTGTATTCCAGCTCTAAAAAGTGAATAATGAAACTAAGGTAAGGATGGTAAATGTTCCACTCATATATAAAAACTTGGAAATATCTTGTAAGTAAACTATTTTGGTCGTAATCTTGCTATTGTAGTCACAGTCCCTTTTCTACACTGCATCTTCAGCAAGCTACATGAAATTATTGCAGGGGGCATAATTTACTGCAATATTCAGTAATCAGATAAGTGGTGTATTCACAGGAAGGAAGAGATTATAGCATTCAGCCCTCTGCTCAGCTCAAAAATAGCTCAGATGTTAAAAAAAAAAAAAAGAGAAAAAAGACATGATTGCAGGCCACTTACTGGGGCTGGGTTCCAGAGCCTTTTTCACTGAGATGCTTAGATGATATAAAAGCCATTTGATACTTAACAAAAGAAACCAGCAACAGCTCAAGCAGGCCAAGTACACCCAAGTGGCCACAACACAGAGCTGGATCAATGATGCATGGGCAATTAGAGCTGGCATTAATTTCAATTGGCAAGAAACTAAACTAGGAATTTTGGTTCTCCAGAGAAAACCTTGCCCAGGTTTGTCAGCCTACCTGTGACTCAGACAGTTCCTGCTTGCTCCCTTAAATGTCTTTTCAGCTGATGTCCTTTTTTGACCAGCTTGGAGGCTCACGAAGGGGAAAATGCACTCAGTGTGGTTCAGAAATGTGGGCACTAGTGCAAGGCAGAGGACAGGTGGAGTGTGCACAGGGCAAACACCAGTCAGTTCTTGCTGGGTGTAGCAGGGGCAAGGTGCCAGGGGGATGCAGGAAAATGCTGATGCTGCTGCCTCCCAAAGCTCCTGCCCAGCAGCACAGAGTGAAAACCCTTAAAGCTCACAGCCCAAGCCTTTACCCAGCCACAGACTGGGCAATCCTCACCAGCCTTCAGACTCAGCTCACCTCTGGCATAGCCTTTGCTGATTCTAAGCATGAGGTTTAATCCAGAAGCACCTCCAGATCCCACATGAATCCCTAGCTCCTAGCAGGATCTTTTAAACCAGTGTTACCATGAAATCATAGAATTGTATGGGTTGGAAAAGACCTTTAAGATCTCAGAGTCCAGCTGTTAACCCAGCACTGCCAAGTCCACCACTAAAAGATGTCCCTCAGCACCACATTCTACATTGATTTTAAGTTCTATTACCAAGAGTGGTTGAAATTAGGCATTGGACCCAGGGGCAAAGGGGAGCTAGATTTGGTGCTGGAGCCTGCCAAAGTTTTCTCCCTAATGTTTGTTTTGACCTTGACCAAAAATAATGCTGGAAGCCATGCCAGAAGGATTGGAGAAGAATGTTATAGAACTGGACTCAGTAAGTTGTGGTCTTTCTAGTGTTGAGGTGGGAATGGCACATTAAAAGAAGAGTTCACAGTGTGGCTCTGAGTAGAAGGGGCAGATGTATGAGGTACAGCCCTGACTGGGTTTAGAGCTTGCTTCAGTAAGCACCTCTGAGTTTCAGGATGGAGATGACAGGGGTCCAAAGGGATAGAACTAATATTAGTTAGACTTTCCTACCTCATCTTTAAGCCCCAACTGCAACTGGAATTTTGCTCTAAATCCAGCAATGCCTACTAGCACTAAATCTAAAAATAGAGATTAACTTTGTTTTGGCCTGAGTCATAAACTTCATCTGGCAGCTTTTTTGGGGCTCCAGTGAAATGTCATCAGCTCTTGATTGCCTTATTATTAAGCATTTCCCTGAATTCTGCAATCCAGCAGTATTTGCATAGGACAGGCTGCAGGAATTAACATTTTTCTCACATTGCTTAAATCTTTACAAATGAATTCCTTAAAAGAAGGGACCAGGTGTCTTAAGACTCTGCTACAGTAGATGAGTCAGTCCCTTGAAACACTTCTATTTTGGTTGTACTATTGCTGCTGTAGCTTTCTTTATTCCCTGTCCTGTTAATGACTTACCCATGACCTGAAGTTGGGCATAAAAGTATAATTAATAATAATAATTATCTTATTATTGAATATATTGCTTCAGCTTATTTTTTGTTCAAGTAGTATTTAGAAGTAATAATTGTGAGTTAAGCAGACAGGCAAATGTTTGGAAAACCTGCTCTCCCTTCTTCCTTTTCCCCCACACAAAAGAGCATCCTCACAGAGAAGTGTTGAAAGACATTAGGAAGCCCAGCTTACAGGAGAGCTTACTGCATCATTGTCCCTTGTCATCAGTGCAGAAGCTTTTGTGAGAGTGGAACAGACTGATAAGGGACAAAACCATGGGCAAGAATCTCTCAGATTCAGTGATATACACAGCCAAAAGCAGAAGTTTTTTTCCAATGGTATTAAATGACTACAAAAGACTAGAGAGATAAGCACTGACCTACACTTGTCTAACAAGTAGCCAAGAGCATCTTAAGATTAGCTGTTGAAATCTTTGATGTTCAAATATTATAAACTCTGCAGGGAGTTTGCTCTCAGCTGCTGTCCCCCTCTGGCTCTCTTGGACCAGTCAAATTCTTCCCCTCTTGAATCTGCAGCTTTTACTCTTTGGAATTTCACACTGTTCTCAGGCTTTGATCCATGGCTGCTGAGTGCTTGCCATGTTTCCCTTGAAGGGTCTGGGAAGGCACCTGCCATTCTGCTCCTTTTGGAGCTATCAGAGCAGACTCAGAAGATCATGGTCTTCCAGCACAAGATGGGTTATTCAGAAGCAAAGTACTGCAGCAAGGAGACAATCTTAAGGCAATAAATGGGCCACATGTATGTCAGGTTCTCTGGGTTGCATCTGTTTACTCTTCTTGATTCACATGAAGCTCTTTTGAACAGCTACTGTCTCATTTGATATTTCAAATGATCTGTTCTTTGACATGAAAACTACTTAAAGTGTATCTCAGGCCTAGCTGTGGTGTGCTGTCCATGCTGGACAGGGGAGTGTATTGGCAGTAACACATACATACATTCCTGCTTACAGCAGCATTAGGGAAATACATCAAAGCCCCTCTTTAAATATTCATTTGTTTACTTTGGTTCTGGAAATATTCATAACATTGGTCTGCAGTGGCACATTCACCTGTCTTAAAGAAATCTATTCATTGTGAACTGTGGGGATCCTGCTAGCAGGGAGATGCAGTTGCAGTATTGGGGAATGGTGTCACTGCTGGTCACTGGGGAAATAACCTGGCACTTACTGCTGATTTTGGAGACATCCTTTTCCAGAGAAATTAATAAATGTGATTGCACAGAGCATATACTGCTTCACAGGTTGAATGTAGCAGAATCCAAATAAGCATGGTGCTGTTCAAAGATCAGTTGCTGTTCTTCTATGAGCAGCTGAAGAACTAACTGCACTTATCACTGACATCAAGTTAAAGCTCAAAGTCATCGAGTTAGTCATTGGAAGGAAACTTGAATAGTTGCTCTGTCCCTAGTTCCCTAAGGACTTTTTTTCTCTTGTAGTCATCAGTAGCTGTGACAGATTTCTTTTTCTTGCCACCTCCTTTCCATTATCATATAAAAAGACTTAACTCATGGGAGCACTCCCATACATTGGAGGGCAGATCTGTCCTGCTAGAATTCACTACAAGGCTCGTAAAATTGAAGAAACTCATCCACCCCAGGAAAGAGCTTTGCATTATTTTTAAGTTACTGCTTTACAAGCAAATAGTTCTGTAATCACAGCATCTTCCTTGCAGTCTACTGGTAACGTTGCCCTTTGATGTTAAGGAGTTTATTAGTAGAGCTGTGTTTTGTATCTGAATAATGCATTATTCTGTGGTTTTGTACGTGGGGCTTCTTTCTATGTAGGCAGTCAGAGGGGAGCAGGGGAGTCCATCCCCCCCAGCAGCTTTTGCATCACCCTAGAAATCTCTGACTTTTGCACATAGAAGGTTGAACTTCAGAGAAGAAGGTGTTGTTTCTGACACAGTTCAGTGTTAGCATTCATCTTTTTCTTCTTAAGACTCAATTACTCCTGTGATTGAGTTGCTGCTTTAGATGGACACTCCAGAACCACAGTGTTTTGAGCACAGGACCTGAAGGGACTCCCTGGGACTGCAGCATCAAGTCCCTTGGTTGGACCTAGAAGAGCTTTAAGGCCCCTTCCAACCCAAACCATGCTATGGTTCTATGTGTAATTCACATGTTTTGCTAGTACATAGGTGAGGTCTCAAATTGCTCATGTAGCTCATATCTTCTGCTCTATTTCACACTCAGCAGCCCTGATCATAGTGCACACTAGGTTAAATGTTTTCAGATGTCTTTCACTGCTGTTATTTGCAACTAAGGAAGTTGTCCAAGTAGCTTAATGAATGGATAGGTATTTGATCAGCCTCGTATGTCTCAGCTCTTCTGGTGAATAAATAATTACAATTATTGGCCTGCAGTTGCAAATGTTGTGTGATTTTTTTTCTAGACTGAATATTCATAAGAGGTGAATGGTTTAGGTTTTTGCAGAGTGAATACAAATGTAAACGTTAACATCTTAGATCCATGTCTACTAGAAACCTTTGGCACAAAACAAGAGAGATTTGAAGTGACAACACTCTCCCCCTTCATAGAGGATGAAAAGCAATGACTTAATATTTAAAACATCACCAATTAATGCTTTGATCAGAATTTCTTTCAGAATTTTAAATTAATGTGTATACGTGGGACATGATCAGCTTGCTTCTGGTCACCCACACGACATCCTCTTCCTTGCTGCAGTTCTGCCTTATTTCCTCTGGGAATGTAACACTGATGAAGCAACTGAAAGCCTCAGAGTTGTAATCATTCACAAATCTGCCAGGGAAAATGGAAATTTATGGCAAGGACTAACACATCTAGAGCTTGCCTTGGATTCTTATCTCCTACCCCTAGACGGGTATGTCCCTGCTGTGTTTGATAGAACAAAACATTGCTACATTGAAATTACTTTGGAGAAAATAATGAAAAAATGTAGTGTATTTGTTAGAAAGTTGAGTTGAATATTTTTCTCCTGAATCTCCCACTGAAATAGTTTCATTCTTGTTGTAGGACATGATTTTAGTTATCAGAACCACTGTATTTCAAATTTCATTAATGCATTTAATCAGCTCTCCTAAGAGTACAAGGGATGTAAGAATTCTGACAAATGATGTGGCAATTTTTGCCCCAAAGACAATGAAATGCAATGAGACAAAGATGGAATCTGTGGTTGGATCCAAAGGTATATGGGTTCATCTTCTGGGTTGGATAGTGTGCTGTTAGAGTCCTTTCCTTTGGGTCCATTGAGTTTCAGTTGAAAACTTGCTGTTGATTTGAAAGGTCTCCATTGGCTACATGTCTTGAGAACCAAGACCTGAGTTTTCCTAGCTAAACCTGGTTTTGGTGTTGCCTGTCACAATTATCTTTGAGCCACCTAAAAGCCATGAAACAGCATCACCCTTTAAATCCCTACCCAAGCCTGCCCTTCTGCACTGCCTACAAATACCTTATGTGTCTGAAAGGGCCAACAGTCAATCTGCTGGAGTGCCAAGATAGTCTGGACCCACATCCTTTCATCTCAGTGCTATTTCTTGACGTACTTGAGGACAGGAACTCTCTTTGTGCCCATCATTGGCACAGGTCCTGGTGAAACAGCCATCTGGAGTGGTGCTCTGCAGTGTGTCAGTGGTGCAGATGGGAAGCAACATTGGATCAGTGCTCCACATGCTGGTCTCCTTGCTGTAAAGATGTTTAATGTAAGGAAAAATGGGTTTCCCTTCCAGGCATGGCTGGCTGACTGCATAGGGGCAAGAAAAGCCAGTCCCCTGCCATGGGTATCTTGGGGGATAACCCAAGAGCTGGCTGGGTTTCTGTTTCTGAAGGTAGGGGAGTCACAGCTTGCAAGAAGGGACCCTGCCAAGGAGTGGCTGGTGGCAGGGACTGGAAGCCAGAGTTGTATCCAGTGCTGTGGTGCATGGGAGCCCCAACTTATCCAAAGTCTCTTCTAAAGGGTGTAAAGCTGCCAGCTAAGCATGTAGGGAACTTCTGATCTGCTTTAAGTAAAGGCTGAGAGACGTGGGGTTATTCAGCCTGGAGAAGACTCCAGGTAGTCCTAATAGTGGCCTTTCAGTATGTAGAGGGGACCTATCAGAAAGATGGGGACAGACTGTTTAGCAGGGTTTATTGTGACAGGACAAGGGGTGATGCTTTGAAACTAAAAGAGGGGGGATTTAAACTGGAGAGAAGATTTTTTTTTTTACATTGAGGGTGGTGAGACCCTGGCCTACATTGCCCAGAGAGGTGGTTAGTGCCACATCCCTGGAACCATTCCAGGTCAGGCTGGATGGGGCTTTGAGCACCCTGCTCTAGTTGCAGATGCCCTGGCTCACTGCAGAGGGGTTGGATGAAATGACCTTGAAAGGTCCCTTTCCATGCAAGCCATTCTATGACTCTGGGTAAGAGTTAAGTCTTTCTCTGTCATCCCCATCTCCAGTGTTAGGATTACATGACACTTTCTTTTAGGACTGTGATTTTGGGTTGCTGTGGTCTTGGGCAGTGGCCCAGGCTGTGAGAGGAAGAGTTGTTCTGTTCCAGAACCTGGGAAAGGCAACTTGTGGCTTTAAGGCTGAGAGCTTTGGCTTTGTTCTATGGTTTTCTGGTATATGACACAAGTGATATACAGCCACGTGTTGGCTTTTTCATGTGATTAAATAAAAAATAATTGAGAAATGATGTTGTGGACAGCAGCAGGGAAAGCATTAACTTAATTAGATTATGGCTTTTTACAGATTCTTCTTGTAAGTTTTATTATTATTTGCTACTTTATATTATTTCTTTTGGAAGTCACTATTTTTGCTTTCATTCAGGATTGACAGAGAACATACAAACTGCATCATATTTGTTTCCTGTGCAGCTTACTGACATTGTTTTCCCTGTTTGGTAGGACACACGTTACCCTTCTGGGTAGAACTGCCAGAAATTGTCCCTTAGGTCCATGAATTACCTCTCTCAGCTATCATTGGTACTTGGGACCTAAGCCAAGGACAGATCTGGGTGCAAAGGAACAGAGTTAATTCAAACACCAAAGATCACCAGTAATACCAAAGGGGCTGAGGGAGTACAGAAAACTAATGGAAAAGGAAATTACTTTATGCACAGATATTGATGGTGGATTTTTTTATTTGCCCTAGTATGAAAATCCCTCTTTGAAGTAAAATTAACAGTGGCACAATACTTTGTGTTTAATCAACTTTAAACCTACAAATGAAGAAGAGCTAGATAGACAGGGAAAATAATGTAATCTGAAGCAGCAGTAATTAGCTGAAGAATTGTATGGTTTTGGACTTGGACAGGAAATGAAAACACATGAAGTGCAAAACTTTAAAAATGCAGACAGATGGGGTGAAATGCCATCAAATTGCTGTTGTCTGCATGACATTTTGAGGAATGATAGGGGTGTGCTTCTAATGGAGAGACAGCTCCTCTCCAACAAAAGACAACAAGCCAGACAGGGAACTCCAAAGCGTAATTGTTTTAGCCAATTTCAACTTTGATGTTGGTGGAAATAAAAAATTGCTGCCAGTGGATGGAGGCAACAATACCTTTTGGATGGTTTGTTATAAGTGCTGAATTAAAGGTATAAATTATGCTGGGGAAGAAGGGGAATGTTCTCTGCTCACGTCCTTGTGACTTAGTTTCAGCCCTGAGCAGAGCTGTGCACAGTATGACGACTGCAGGAAATGTTTCTCTCTAAAGCACGTTTGATCTTCAGCTGAGGCTAGAAAGCAATAAATCAAATCAACTCCAGCAGATGGCAACTATTCAAGTTTCTGCTTCCTCTCCTGCATATAACACAGGATGAAGAGCTCTTACATTTCTCCTAGAAGAAGCTAGGAAAGGAGAGGGAAACACAAAATCTAGGAGGCTGGAGTGGCAGTGAGAGCATCTGTCTTCTTGTTTTAATTCTGACAAAGGTGAGCTATGTGACTCTGGGAAAGTAATTTAACTTAGCCATGAACTGTGAAGACATAAAAAAATCTCAGTGCATAAGACACAAGTGGGTAAAACTCTCATGTCAGCACCAGAGGTCCTGGGCATTGGCCTTGCAGCATCATCATTTTTTCAATTTCTGAGTGGCTCAGTCTACCTAAATAGATGTAAAATCACTGACCAATAAGGCTTTATTAAACTGTCCAGGCAGGTTTTATCTGCAGAGAGGGTCGCTACTCATCAAAATAACAGATATCTTTTCTGAGTCTTGTACACCTTCAGGTTATCTGTGTTCAACAGCAGAGAGGATCTGCTCATTTTCTCTCTTTGCTTTACTTCATTTTCCACAAAGCACCGTATGTCTCAGCTCAAATCACTCAGAGACTGCACAGGCATTCTTCTGAAGTCCATTGGTGGCACCAGTTGACTGTGGCTGGAAAGCAAATTGCTTCATCTTGAGACCTCAAAAGTAAGCAAACCCACTTGAGGCTGCCTGTAATTTGGTTGCTTTTGCTTTTTTAAACCACTTGATTGCTGCTGTTCCCTAGCAAATGGTTGGCAAGGGAAATGGTTTGAGTTTCTCTCACAGAATTGTTTAGATTGGAAAAGACCTTTAAGACCATCAAGTCCAACCTTTGACCCAGCACTGCCAGGTCACCACTAAACCATGTCCCTCAGCACCACATTTATACATCTTTTAAATATATTCAGGGATGATTTCGCAACGAATTCCCTGGGCAGTCTTCACACTCCTGGAAAGAAACCACTTGTGCAGAAATGTTAAGCCTGCTCTAGGCTTAGCAGTGCCCCTGTAGCAACTTGGGCTGTGGCAGAGGGAAGGGATACTGTAAATCTGGTTGATCCTTGATTAGGGGTGGACTATATATTCCTATGAAATTATCCCTTCCAATCTATTTTTCCGTGGGGCAGCAGTAGAGCAGCTATTTAATTGCTCTGCTTAATTCTGCAGAAAATACTGATGTCTTCATGTGGTTTGAATTCCTGCAGGACTGAGTGAACTGTATCTGTATGCAGGAAAATGAGGTTCCTTAGCCCTGAAGGATCACGTTTGATCAAGGTCCTGTAATGCTTTTTTCATTATATTATTTTTGCAGTATCATACAAGGCAAGCTTCATTTTATGAACTATTAGTTGGATCATTTATTCTTTTACCCTTAAAATATGAATACCTTCATCCCATACTAATAAAAACTTTTCCTCAGGGATATAACTTAACTAGATGCTAAGTGATGGTGACTTAATTTTGAAAATGTGTAACTGGCCAGAGTTTTCCAGAGCTGAATCACATTACTGTATGTTTTCACACAGGTCAATGTAGTTCGTTCTGTGTTGGTGCTCAGAAATGCCAAGATTACCAGCACTCCTGGGCAGCAAGATGTGGCTAAGCTAGGTGACCTCCTTGGGACAAGGGCAGCATATCTGACTCCCAGACCTAATTTTTACTTATGTATTGGTAGCTCCAAAAAACTGGTGTTTGTTAACTTCGCTCACAGAGGAAAAAGAGTCTTCTTGCTTCTCTTTAATGGCCAAAACACAGTGTGAGTTTCTGCTCAAACTTTTTGCTGAGGTGGAAGGGAGGCTGTTATAACCCTCCCTAGCTAGAGATGGCCCTGAAGCATCTGAATTGTGACTGTTCTGTTCCCCTGTGGGTTTCTACATGTTGAGACCCTAGTAAGGGAGCTGCATCAAAGTGGGGAAGCATTCAAAACTCTCAAAGATGGTATCTCAGAAGCTGCACTTAAGGTTTAGTGATGGGATTGGCAGTGTTGGGTTAATGGTCGGACTCAATGATCTTAAAGGTCTTTTCCAACTGGAACAATTCTATAAGAATGGGGATAAATTATGAAGGAAATGCTCCAGAGCCTTGCTCAGTTCAACACTGAGTAGACAGTGCTCCAGAATGCCTTAATTTCATGTCCAGCCCACTGGATTTAGGATAGTCCCAGCACCTACCTCAGCAGCTCTGTCTCTCAGCAATGGAGTTTTCCAGCCATTGGTTCCTTTAGCCCAGAGGGAACTTTGCCTCCACTATTCAAAACATTGAAGCACAAATGTCATGTTCAATGAAATGAAGTAATTGGAGAACCCAGATCCATCCTCATGGCATTTTGATGTTTGCTGCTTTTGCTTGTGAGGTTTCTAGATGTTTTGCCAGCACTCTGCCCCCAGCTATCACACTCCTCCTCGCCTCACAGAACTGTGCTGATGATTATTTTATTCAGGTATTTACATAACTATGACACACTAAGGATTTGAGTCTGGTGCCTTTGATTTTGATTCATCTTGTTTGGAGGATAGTTGTAAAGCTCCCTCTCAGTGATTTGCTGAGGTTACTGTTTGTGGGCACAGAAGCATTTTTCCAAACACTGACTTTAGTCTTTTTATTGTTATTTGTTAACATCCTCCAAACATTAAGTTGCACTGACAGGAGTCAGAGGAGAAAAGTGGCTTGTAAAAGGACTGTTGAGCAGCACAGGAAGATCTGAGATTTCCAGCCCACATGCCCCCTGGACAAGACAGCCTTGGAGAGGGAAAGCATCTACAACCCTGACCTAAGCACACACAAAGCCTAAATCAGTGCCCTGAATATTACACCAGTAAGCTAAACATCATTTCTTGTACCATTTTCTTCTTCAGTTTTTTTTAGCTTGCACATTCAGTTTCTGTATTTCCTCAGCATCACTGGTTAGATGGCACCTGGTGAGGTGAAAAGAGAGCCGTGCATTGACCATGTGCCTGCCATGATGGTATCCTTCTGTCCCCTCCTGTGTCAGCAGTGCCCTGGGACCACACTGTCATTCCTTCCCTCAGTGGATCTTCCTCACAAACAGGACAGGGTAGAAGGGGCACAGCTGTGGTCACTGCCTGGCTGGTGTAGGACTCTGGGCAAGGTAATGGAGAGATGTGAGTCTGACTCACTCATTTCATCCTTTAAACCACCTTAAATAACTTTAAAAATCAAATTTTAAAGGTCTTGTCACAGTAGAGGGTCTGGGATTAAATCCACATTAGTCCTCCTCTACCCTCAACCCCATCTGATCTCTGTGGCTATCTTGCTGGCCTAAAGCCTTCATCCTGATCTGCTGTGACAGGTTGAAACAATCTGTGCTATTTAGGGAAGCAGTGATGGGCCTTTCCTGTCACCTTTGTCATTTAATTTGGCCCTGAAACCATTGGCTCAGATGATTAAATCAGATCTGGAATTATAAAAGGCTTGGGATTGGCAGTTAAACATGTCATTTCTTCTGTGTGTTGCTGCCATGCTCATGTACCTTCATGGACTTGGTGTTTTGCTGGGACATAGAAGGTGGCAGTAAAAATTCATGCCTCAAAGAGTTGCTCCAGAGCTCTGTTGATAGAAACATCCCTGAGATTCTCATGCTCTCCTAATGAGGCAGCTTCCCTGCAGGGAGAATCAGAAGGTTTGTACTGGCTGTGCCATCCTGACATGTGCCTCCTAAGACAATATGAACTGGACAGAGGGTGCTGAAATGAGTGGGACCAAAGTTGCCAAACAAATGTTCTTTATGTGAAGACCAAGAATTTCTAAGTGCACAAGAGATAGAGGGTTGCTTAAGATTTTAATTATCTAATTCAAGGTATCTGATGTGATTTAATGAGGGACATCAAGTCTTTCCAGAGGTGCAGAGGAGAAAAGTCAAACCAGAACAGAGGCCCTAGAAGTAGTTTCAAAAATCACAATTCTTTCTGGAGTCATCACAATTTTTTTTACTGCTTTTCTTTTTTTTCCCCTGTTCAGTTCTGTGTGCATGTGAGAGTATATTACAGTGTGTTAAATCTCAGCTATTTCATTAGCAAGAAACACCTGGTCTGGCCCCAGAGGGACACGTAGTGAGGTAAGCAGAACCACTTCTGAGCTGTGAGATGTTGGCTTTCTGATTCAGCATGCTGTTTTAATACTGCAAAAGCATTTTGCAGAGTCTCTAATTTAGGCTACCACCTCAGTAGACGTAGGCAACTGAGCCAGAGGCTGTGCTGCAGCTGAGTATTTCATGTCATGTCATGAGGTGACATCACTCCTGCTCTGAGATAATGGCTGCAGAGGTGAAAATTGGCTCACCAGTTAAGTGTGTGGGAAGGAATTGGTGATGAGTTTGGGAAGTGGCCATGTGGGAAGGTTCCTCTTAGAGTCAAAGGATCATTTTGGTTGGAAAAGACCTTTTAAGCTCATCAAGTCCAAAGGTTACCCCAGCACTGCCAGGTGACCCTCAGCATCACATCACAGAATCACAGAATGTTAGGGATTGGAAAGGACCTCAAAAGGTCATTGAGTCCAATCCCCTGCTGGAGCAGGATCACCTAGATCAGGTCACACAGGAACACATCCAAACAGGAGAATACATCTCCATGGCTCTGAAGCCCCTGCATGGATGGGGACTCCACCACTGCCCTGGGCAGCCTGGGACAGGCCCTGAGGTAGAAATTTAAAAAGTAATCACTCCTCTCCACAGTAGTGCTGCTGTTTGAGAGGCACAGATTAATAACATGCATCTGACATGGAATAATCTGCAACCTATCCTGACCCTGGAACAATCTTTTGGAATTATTTCTTAAATTGTCTGAATGTTTCTCTGGCTTAGGAAAGTTGTGTGACGGCAAAATACCAGCAAAGCAGGCCCCTCTTTGGGGGGAGGCTGTAAGTAGGGTTTTTTCACTCTAGATCTCTGAACTTCATCTTTTCTGCCTTTTTAAAATTAATTCTTGAGAAAACAAGGAATATTTTTACTAGCTCTTATACTGCCTCTCACTTCTAGTTTATTTTCTCAAGCTTTTACCTCTCCTGGAAAGGATTTTTTCACTACCAGTGTCTGAAGGAGGAAAAAACAGGAACTTGGAAATCAGCTTATTGTGTTGTTTTGGTTTGGTTTTTTTTTTTTTATTTCAGCTAGCAGGTTTTGCAAATGCTGTATTTCTGCTGGACAGTTTAAAATCCTCTAAGGTCCATGTATATTTTTCCTGAGCTGACATCTACCTCCTGAGAGAAAGTAAAAAAGAAATAGAAAGTCTGCCTGCTAGCTGTAGAGTAGCCAGCTCTCACTGAAGCCCAGGAATGAGACTGTATCAAACACAGAGAGCTATGGCAAACAGGAGTGTTTCACTCAGATTTAAGCAGTTATAATAATGAAAAGGCTCAGGGGAGCTTTGCCTGCCCTGTAGATACATTTCTTCAACAGCAGCCTGATGATTACCCCACAGTGATTGAAGCAGTTCTGTTGGTTAAAGATTCAAGCAAGCCTGTTTTCCTGTAAATCTGGATCTTTTGCCTCCCGTTGTCCCCTGTGTGTCTTGGCAGCACCACTGGGGCAGTGGCTGTGCTGTGTAGGATGGGTCCCCTCCACCCTTTGCTGGATGTACCTCAGCCATTCTCTCCCAGCCATGCATTTTCACAAGCTTTGAGGCACCTCCTCCCCCTGAGAAGTGGCTGAAATTTTCCTTTTCATGAAAAGTCACTATTTGAGCACCTACAGAAAAGGCCATTCCATACCATTTCCCCCATTTCATACCATTTCCCCCTCTCTGGAAGTGTTCACGACCAGATGCAATGGGATTTTGGGCACTCTGGTCTAGCAGGAGCTGTCCCTGCCCATGGCAGGGGAGTTGGAACTAGATAATCTCTAAGATCCCTTCCAACTCAAACCCTTCTGTGATCTATAGAATATAGATTTCAATAGAAAAACAGGATGAGACTGTCACTGGCCAGCAGTGTAAAGCATTTGCATTAAAAGATGAAAACAACTCTGGGCTTCCAGGAAAGTGATGCATGCACAGGGTCTGCAGTGTAATTACAGGATATACTCTTCTGCTCAGCTTTGTTAATAAACTGCATGATGCTGTATTTAACTGGAAAATGGGATTGCACAACTGGGGAGTAGCACAGATGCCACCTATCAGGCTTGGTAATGCATGGGGTGGAAGGATATAGTTTCACTGCCTTGCCTCTGTGGGAGCCTCATTTTTTTTCAGTATGCCCTTTTTTAATTTGAAAGTGTGTAAATTGTAATATCTGCAGTAAGCAACCAAAAATACTTAGCATGGCAAAATGAAGTACCTACCCAATTTCATGGGAAAATGATGGCACAAACCATTTGCAGAGGAGGGCACGTTTGCTCTCACCACTTCACTTATCTAAAGCAAGAATATTTAAAATTTCTAGTGTAACAAACAAACCAAAATATTTCCCCAGGGGAATGGAGGAGAAATTTCAGTGGAAACCTTCCCTACATTCCTGCAGGTGATCTGTCTTCAACATTTTAGCCAGAATGGCTGAAATTTTTACATTTAAATTATTAAAAAAAAAAAAAAAACAAACCCTTATTTTAAAGGGAATTGTCCTCACGGCCTGAATGCCAAACCCTTGTGGACTAACATGAAGCTCAGCCTCTGCCAGACTTAAGGGCTGGTTGCTGGAGGTTGCATTCCAGTGACTGACAGCTTGGTGGTCAGAGTGTAATGAGATGGTTGTGTTATTGACAACAGCTTCCTGATGGTAATTCCATTTTAACTTTTGCATCTTCTTTTGACAAGCTATGAATTATTTGTGTGTGGTTATTTTCAAGAAAGAAAAATGTAATTTGGCTTTTGGAAAGTTGGATATGGAGTGTTCTTAAACCCCTTTATAGAAGTCTGTTTTGCTGTTGCCTGCTCCCAGCAGGGGGCTGGACTAGATGACCTTTAAAGGTCCCTTCCAACCCAAACCAGTCGACGTTTCTGTCTGCCTGGTTTCAGTCTTATGCAAAACCAAGAGCTTATTCCTGTGCTCGTTTACATCTGGTGTAGCCTAAAGGAGAGTGGTTGCAAATATTCCAGCAAGAAGGATTTGTTGCTCCTCTGATGTCATGGGCTGGTCCCAGAGGTTTCTAGGATACCCCTCTGGTTTTTTTCCAGGCTATGGGAGAGCTGAGCATCCTGCACTGGGGACAGCCCCAGCAACCCCCTGGGCAGGATCCCAGGAGTGCTGGGGCATCCAGGCTGTCTCTGGCCACCAGGCTGTGCTGGCTCAGAGCTGGCTCTGAAGGCTGCCAGGGGCTGCCTTCGCCTTTCTTAGCTGCTGTGCACACAAAAACTCGGGCACAGGGGCTTTCCCTTCAGCCTGGAGTGACTGTTGAGAAAAGTAGCTGGTTTAGAAAAGCCCTTTTTTGATGGGACAGACTTTTAATTTAAGAAAAAGGAATTGCCTCCTTTAGCCTCTAAGAGCAGCCTCGTTCTGGCAGATTTGTGTCTGATTGTGGTGCTGAGCAGCTCCAAGGACAGGGAAAGAGATAGAAAAGAGATTATTAGGGTACAACAAGGTACCCAAATACCAAGGGGGGAGTGTGTGTGTGCGTGTTTGCTACCCAGTTAGAAGACAAAACAAACCCAGTAGAAAATTCCACCTGGATCAAACCCAACTCTGAAACCTGGATGCAAGTGAGAGGCTTTCACTGAAATGGAAGTGAGAAAAAAAAAAGTGTGGCTCTGTGTCCAGTAAAACATACTGTTCTTTCCAGAAAGAAGCCTTTTGTTGTCAGGCACTTGATATCAAGGCAAAGCCAGTAAAGGACTTGATTTGCAGAACTGTTGGTGTACAAATAGTCCAGGGCATTGGATGTGCATCCAGGGCTGCTGGAAACCAAGATTTTTACCCCTGTTGGTACTTAGAAGGACCTCAGAATTTGGTACATTTGCAAAATCAACTTTTCTGTACAAATGCCTTTGGATATATTTGTTCCTCTCTAATCTGTCATGATGTGGGCAACTGTGAAAGTAAAACAAGCTGCTGTTCTCATGGTACCCTCTGGTCTGGAAAACAAAATGAAGATGAGAGGTTTGAAAATTACAATGTGACAGTGGAAACGGGGATCACCCTTCAGTGTGTGATGGTGGAGCCTGAAAGCATAGAAAGAATGGTCCAAGATCCCAGCAGCTCAAGTTCTATTGCACAGCCCAAATTAAAGCCAGAATTTCTGTGGATCTTCATTTCCTGCACAGAAGCTGCAGGGCTACTTGATAAGCAGATGTGCTCACTAAGGAAGAGCTTCACTATGTGAAGTTTCTTAGGGGAATCATCAGAAAATGTGTTTATTGTGTTCCTCAAAGAAAACACCAGAATAGTATTGTCCAGAATCACCACCTGAGACATAATGATTTTTAACTAGTGTAGTGCATCTTAAGAAAAGGCATATTTCATGCAGTGCTGGGAGCTGATTGTTGCTGTCATGGGGACAAAAAGAAATTTAAAACTAAGTTGTGTTAAATTAGAAAAAAACACAAAGCACTTAAAGGTATGGTTGGGAGAGGCTGTAAGTTTATAGTTTGTGGGCTGAAGCAAAAAAACCAACATCTTGGCTTCTGCTCTCTAACCTGGTTGGAGCCAGGTGGGAGTTGGTCTCTCTTCCCAAGGAACAAGTGACAGGACACAAGGGAGCAGCCTCAAGTTGCACCAGGGGAGGTTTAGGTTGGACATGAGGAACAATTTCTTCCCTGAAAGGGTTGTCCAGACCTCATCCAGTCAGCCCAGGGCAGTGGTAGAGTCTCCAGCCCTGGAGGGGTTTCAAAGCTGTAGAGATGGTGCTGAGGGACATGGTTGCTAAATCATGTGGTGCAAGCTTAATGGTTGATCTCAATGAGCTTAAAGGTCTTTTCCAACATACATGGTTCTGTGATTCCAAGAAAGCACAGTAACACTGCTGTTTTCCTGGGATCACCTCCTTCACAGCCTGGGAAGTGCAGCCAGCACACAGACAACCAGGTAACAACAACATGGTTCCCAAAATGCACAACAGCCATGTACCCACTTACTGATCCACCACCCCACGTTGCCTGTCTGCTTGTGACTTTCAGGTGTCTACTGCAGATGCTTTCTGAAACTGGATGTGCTCTCTTTACACTAGTGCTCTGCAGAGGTACTCTCCTTTGGTCATGGACATGCTAGAGGACTCTCAGGAGAGGGAGTTGTAACACTCTCTCTATGCAGTGACATACAGGCTTTGAGCAGCTTCATCAGTATAAATCCTGGTGGGAAACATTCAAGTGACACTTAAGCCTGTAGATGCTTGGACAGATTTTCCATTAAGAAAAAGAAAATTCATGTGGCTTGTTTTGTTTGTGGGTGTTTAATCACTGCTTTGATAAATTTCTGTTAGTCAGCAGCCTGGTCCCACAATAAGCTGATCTGTGAGCTTTTGGAAAGGATACTTAACAATTTAATATGCCAGTTTGCACTGGCTTCTCTCAGCCTTTGCTCATAGCATCCACTGGTGTAGTTCTGCCAGAGGTAGTCATGATCCATAGTCAGGAGCCTGAAAAGAGTGGCTGTACTGGATTGCCACAGTGCAGGTTGTCCCAGAGATACTGCATCACCATCCTCCCAAGTCCTGGCTGCCATTCTCTCCATGTCAAGCCAGATAGAAAACCAGAGAAAATAAAAGGTCAGCTGTACAGAAAACGTGACTTTTATAACAATAAACAGGTTGGAAGAGGATTTGCTGTTTAAGACAAACACAATCAGAGTAGCTTTGCCCCTCTGGGCTCAAGCGAGCAAAGCTTTGCTGGAGGATCTACCAAGTGGATGTAGTGACAGTGAGACTGGGCACTGCAGAGCCTGCCCATGTTCCCAGTAGCATGAGGGTTTCCACTGCTGGTTTGCAGCCCATTGCATGTGTTGTACCAGTAACATTTGAGATTAGTGGCTCTGCATAACCTCACTGAAAACCACCCTCTCTTAACCTACAGCAAGTGAAGGCTCCTCCCTCCTCAGGGAGTTGGTGGAGGCCCCATGCCTGGAGTCATTCAAGATCAGGCTTGGTGGGGTTCTGACTAACCTCATCTAGTTGAGGATGTCCCTGCTCACTGCAGGGGGGTTGGACTAGATGATCCTCAAATATAATTGCAGCTCAATTGTGATTCTAAGGATCATGTCAGAGCAAATTACTGGGAAGCACTTTGTACTCCAGAACCCTACGGAGAGCAGCGTTCAGCACGTGACTGGCAAAGCGTAGGTGTGGAAGAGATGGCAAAAAGATTGTGGGGGGACCAGTGGAAGATTATACAGCTTTTCTTCCAATTATTATTATTTTTGATCCATCTGGTGTTTAAACCAGCCCTGCCAAGTCATAAGGAAAAGTTCTGCTCTTCAGCAGTATTTCTGTGAGTCCCAGTTGATGTATCTTCACAGATCATTAGGGAACTATCTGGAGAGGAAACAGCCCTCCAGACCCTGGAAAAGCCTCCTGACTTTCCACTTCTTATGCTGTGTGAAAAGCAGTCCAAAGTCTGTAGGGTCAGCCATCCACTCTGACTCTGCTGCTACCTAAAATCTCCTTGAAAGAAAAAACAGTCTCTGTTTAGCTTGAATCAATCACAGCTGAACAAGCAGCAGAACAGCAGCTCCTGCAGGAAAAATATAACCTGTGGGTGGTTAAGCTCCTCTGAAGGAGAGAAAGAGAAATTTATAAAGGTGTGACTTGGGAGAGAAATGAAAGGAATGTATGTTCCTGCAGCAAAAATAAACTGTATAATAGATTAAACTGGGAATTTATTGTCACCATTTTAGAGAAAGCATGTTCAGTAATATTTGGTTATTAAAATGTCTAGAAGCAACAAGGAGTTTATCAAGGAACAGTGCAAAACAAAAGTCAGAAGTAGCTAGGAAAAAAGATTATGTTGAAGGCATTTCAGCTCGGAGCTGTTGCTATAAAAGGTTCTTGTTCTTAATTTTTATGTAAAATAGATAAATGTCCCCAGTTTCAGCCAGCCATTGGGTGATTTTATTTCCTTTTCTAGGTTCATTATGGTACTGGCTGGTGGTGTGCAATGCTGCTAGCTCTTCTAGCTCTTCTGGGTAGTAAATGGCTCTGAGCAAAAAGAATGTCAAGTGTTTCATCCTTTAAATACAAGATGACTGGCTTGCAGTTGCTATATCAATTTGCTTGTTTCCTAGCTGATGTTTGAAGCTTCCAGAGTTAAAGGGAATCCCTGTCCTAGTACAAAATAATCTGGAGACTAATAATATTCTTTCTTCTTTTTTTTTAATTTTATTTTTTTCTTTCCTCCTGGTCATAATTACATTCCTCTGAATATTTTTCACTTCAGTTTTGGTAGTTGGGGTGGAGGAGGCTTTCTATGACTGCCAATGCAAACACATCTTGAGTGTCTTTGTATGTGTCCTGCAAAGATCTACAGAAAAATTTCTTTTTCTGCACACTAATAATGGGAATAATTAATTTCTTCTTCTAGATGTCACCTGCTCTTCTTTGGCACCCCGAGATGTGATTCCTTTTTAGCATGAAGCTGGTGAGGAAATTTCCTTTGTTTCTTCTGGGATTGTGTGATGCACCAAAGTAGAAGACATCTCTTCCTCCTTAAGCCAGGTCAGTTTCACTGATATTCTGAACCTACCCACAGGTAGAAATTGGTTGAACTATGTTTGCTACTTCACAAAAGTAATATAAACATTAGATATTCATTAAAACAAATGCAGATGTGGGTTTGCTGGCTGGGCTGTGCAGGGAAGCCAACATCAGTGCTGGTGAGCTGCTGCAGGACCTACCAAAGTCCCAGGAATAATGTTGCTGTTGGTGCCCACAGTGCACAAACCCATTGGGGATTCTCAGTAAACTACATCTTAGTGGCCTAGGATTAATCAAAATTTCTGATTTTTTAGTCTGCATTGGTTGAGGACTTGGTGACTGGAATATTTTCCATTTTCTCCCAATGTATTTTCATCCCAAAATCAGTATCTAAATATAACACTATTGAATTCCCAACACAACAGTTGCCTCTGTCTTAATGCCACTAAGAAATTTAATTGGCATTGTATGGCCTTCTCCTAACCCATGATAAAAGCTTATTTAAACAAACTGGGTATCATCTCCTTATGACTGTGAATGCCTTTTTCTTGGGAGGCAGAGCTGAGCATGTAATTTATTTTCAGCAGCTGTTAGAGGTAATAGGAACATCTTTCAATTAATTGCAACTGCCTCAGCAAATCCCATCTCCCTAACCAAGCCCAGACTGTGCAAAAGCTACTGCTGGGGAAAACCACAGATGAAATGCATCCATTGGTTGTTAGTTGTGTGCCTGACTGGTTAAAGTTTGCCATGTTGTGCACCATTCCTGGTATTTTAAGGAAAGAGACAAAAGAACCACGAGACTTATGTATGTTAAAGTAGTTTTCAGGAAGCTGAGAAGGATGATCTAAAGGTGAAAATGTTCAACCAAACACCAACACATCCCCACTGTGTTTCCAGTCCTTCATCTATCATACCTCAAACTGATCTGCAGGAACTCATGGTGTGTTAATTTTTCTGCTGCAAATATGTCAGGAAACCATGGAAGTGATTAAGGCAAAAACTGTATGTTTTGGGTTGGGTTTTTTTTTTTGCTTTGTTGGAGAAGCAGATTAGGTGATGATCCTAACCCATGCACCTCAGCAGCTTCATTAAATACCTACAGAAATCCTGGGGTGATGCTGCCAGCCTTCAAAATGCCTACAGAAGCTGCATGGAAAGGGAAAGAAACTCTCAGTGTTGAAACTCTCCAGCTTGTCTTTGGTTTTGGTTTGTTGATTGATTTTCTTTAAGACTTAGTAATTCTGCTCAGCATTGAGGGAAATGTTCAAAAGCAAGATGGGGTGGAGAAAGGTGAGAAAGGAGAGGCAGAAGCACACTGAAGCTGCTGAGAAAGTGAGGTCAGGTCCAGCCCTGTGAAGTGTAGGGGGGTTCGGCCTACAAAGGGCAGCTTTGGCCAACACCCACCCTGCAGCCCAAGCACACAGTGAAGAATAACAGAGTTGATCACAAGAATCATGGTATTATATAATGTTTTGGGTCAAAAGGGGACCTTTAAAGGTCATCTTGTCCAACTCCACTGCAGGGAGCAGGGACATCTGCAACTAGAGCAGGTTGCTCATAGCCCAAACCAACCTCACCTGGGATGGTGCCAGGGATGGGGCATCAACCACCTCTCTGGGCACCCTGGGCCAGGGTCTCACCACCCTCTTTGTGACACCTATTCAACACCAGTGCAGATGCCATTGAAACCCACAGATGAATGGGAGGGACACCCAAGCAGCACAAACAGGGAGGGGCTTATCTGGTGCAAGCTATCAAATGGCAATCACAAGTTTAGTAGGTGAGAAGAAGTGAGTCCTTCCAGCCATCAGAAATCAAAGAGGGCATTAAACTGGCAGGACTAACCGTTTCTAATAGGATGAAGAGAAATGAGCACATGGCAGCCAAGCAGGAAGCCCTGGGTACAATTTGTTGCATGCCAGGACTGTTTTTTTTGAACCTGTTTGAGCCACGCTCACAATTCCTGCTCCCCTGGCTTGGCAGCTGGTGGCTCCTCGCTCCCACAGACACCCTGAGCATGTCCCTCCCTGGCCACAGCATGTCCCTTCCCCAGGCACAGCACTGGTGGCATTTCTCCTCTCTCCCATCCCAGCTGGCTCCTGATCAGACCCACATGCACCCGGGCAGAGGGTGGTTTTTGCTCCTAATCTCTGTGCAGACAGTGCCCAGTTGCTGTGTTTAAGCACCGTGGGGAGTACAACTGGCAGCTTTAATGCAGCCAACACTTGCTGGGAAATCAGAGCCTTAACCTGGCTGGCTGAGTGGCTAAAGAAGGATTTGGCACCCACTGCAATCCTTGCCTCTCTTGCCCTGTCTCATGGCAAAGCCATGTCCGTTCCTCATGGAAGACGATTTCTTCTCTGAGAAACTGTTCCATCTGAGGTGGGATTTGGGAGGAAGCAGAGCCTGCTCCTCTTGCTTGCCCACACATTTCCTCCCAGCACACAGGGATGGATGATGTAAGGAAGTAAAATGCATTGGAGGGAACAGGAACCTAAATGACTCCTGGGCACTTTGTTAGGATGTGTTGCTGCCTTCATCAAACCAAGCAGTGAGAAAGTACACAAAGGTTTGCAAAGAAACTCTCATACAGTGATTTTTAAGTCAATGCAAGCAGTCTGGTTATGTTTCACCATGCAGCTGGGAGTTGAGGTGATGGCCCAGCTGAGGCCAGGAGGGGGTGGTGCCTGCCCTTCAGGTTTAGTTCATTCTCTTTAATGCAGCTATAGAATTACATTTAGGAGTGCAAGAGCTGGGCTATAAAATCCCCTGGCTCCCAGGTGCAGTCCCAGCCTGTGCCTGTCTCCTCTGCTCTGCTGAAGAAGACTGCACACACACAGTCCTAGGAGCTACACATCAAGCTAAGAGGAGAAATACCATGTTTTGCAGGTTGTGATGGTCCTGGGCAGCTTCCCCTGGTCCCTGGTGTGGGAGCAGCCTGATGAACTGGGTGGGGAGGGGAGATGAGTCTGGGTGGCTGCAGGGCTTTGCAGGATGAGTCTGGGTGGCTGGCATGGGCTGAGCCTGCTCATCCATCAATGGCATATAACAAAAGTAACCTGGAGACAGGACCCCTGCATACCTTTGCTTGCTCATGTCTGTTCAGAGGCCAAAAAGCCCCACAAATTAGAGTGTGAAATACTGCCATTAAGATGTGCTCTCTTACTACCTAATTCTGCTGCTTGTGGGTTTCTTCCATAGTATGTCTCTCTTGCTTTGTCCCCATGGCTTTATCTATTGTTTGGTTTTTTTTTTTCCTGCCTCACAACTCCTGGCTACCTTTCCAAACCACTTGTTAAGCCATCCCTGATGCTGAGCTTGGCTTCTTTTTTTGTCTGAACAGTCTTCTCCTTTGTCAGTAAGCTTCTGTGCTTCCTTACACTGTCAAGTATCTGCCCCTCTTTTTTTTCCTGACCTCCTCAGCAGACATTCCACATTGCCATCAAGCCTAATGGTGCTTACAAGCTGGGTTTTTGGCATTTACTTGAAGTAATTTTTTGTGTGGTTTTTTTGTTTTGTTTTTTTATTCCCCCTTTTCTGTGCTTGAAGCTGCAGGCTGCCAGGTTGTGATGGGAGAAGGAGAAAAAAAAAAAGCAGCAGTGATTAATTTTATAGGCCCTGAATAAGTGGTTTTGCTGAGGTTGCACCAGTAAAAGCAAAGAAACCTGCAGTGCAGAAATTAGACTGTCCTCTCTGTGCAAATAGCTCTATGGTGTGCCTAGACCTGGGAAGCTTACCTTGTGGCTCTGCTCTTCCTGGTGCAAATGCAGTGGATTCCTGCTCTAGGAATACAAAACGCAGCACTCTGGCGTTCTGGTGCCATGGAGGGACTACTCACTGGGGTGCAGGGGCCACCTACAGCAGGCTCTAGAGAGGTCTGAAGGAAATAATCAGTTTTTCTTGCTGTGGATGGAGGAAAACAGTAACTCAAACCTTCACCAGTGGCAGGGAGGTTAAGAACTTGTCAATGAGTTATGTTGAAAAATGGTATTTCTTCTGTAGGTTAAAGGAAGGAATTGATGGCTGGCTGGCTGTTGGTATGTTGCTATGTTGATCTGAGCATGATCCTTACCAGCCCATTGCTCCATGTTTCATGGGAATATATGTTTGCCTGATCAGGACACCTCTCGGACACAAAGCAAAGATAAACCAGGGACAGAGAGATCAGCTCCTTCTGGAAGCAGAGCACAAGAAATGTGGTAAGTCAAATTAAGGCTATATTAAGGAAAAATGGAGATGTCAGAACAGTAACCAGGCTGTGATTCAGTCTCATGTTTATCTGACTCAAGTACAAGTTGCTAGCTAAAAACTAACCTATGAAAGGTACTTTTTAGACAGACCAGTTCTTTAAGTCATTACATGGCTGTTGAAGGAAAAAGAAACAAGGCTGAGGAGGAACACAGTGGCAGCAGCATTTGAATGCAGCCTCCATCCTGGCTGCCTTCTCTTGAGCAAGAAACTCACAAGCTCAGAGACCTTGCAATGTTCTTGACATTATCATGTATTTTAAATGGCAACTGTCCCTCATCTTTTCCCATCCATTTTGCTTATCAGAGAGCAAACTTCCAACAATAACTTGCCCTCACCACTTGGCTAAGGTTCAGGATGTCTTATTAGTCATGGATTTGTGATTAGCTCTCATGCCATCACATGACAATTCAAGATCAAATCCCTACAGAGAAGAGATATCTTAAGAAGAGCACAAATATGGCCAGATCATTGAAGATGTCCATTGTTCTTGTCCATGAACTACAGTGGCATGTGATTTGTTAGTAGAAACAAGTGTGATATCCAGGGGCATTGTGCTTTCCTTGCTGTACTACAAACACAAAGACCACATTTTCATATAGAAGGTCTTGAAAATTCCTATAGTAAAGATTGTATTTCAGAACAGTAGAGGGAGAAAGAAGGCTAAACACATAAATCAATGGTTTTCATGAAGATTTATTGTGGAAAAGTCCAGTTTATCTCTGTAGTTGGAGTGCAAGAACAGTTATTTGTTTTGTTGCTGTGTTCTTTGCTGATGTCCTTTATTATTCCATTTAGTAAAAACCTAATGGCTAGAAAGTGTATGTTATATTTTCCTGCCTTGATGGGAAATAAAGGACAATTTAATTTGAGAAGAAGAGTTTTAATAGCCAGTAGCTGAAAAACACATATGAATATTTGGCAAGGTAGAAAGAAACTATTTGCACATATAAAATGCTTGATGCAACTTGAGCAAGTCAATCTTCGAAATGTGTGAGGTGTAATGTCTTAGGAGGCCATTCTAAAACCTTCAGAATAATAAAATATAGTAATAAGTAAAATAATAAATGTAGTTGCATAAACATTTTGGGAAGCAATTGACCCATATTTCCTGAAGAAGTGATTTCTGCCTTGGAATTATTGCTCTCATCCATAATTCACTTGGTAACAGAATAGGCAGAGAGGGGTAGAATAATTTTCCCATTCTGGCCCTGCAAGACAAGGAATGGGCATTTAGGAGAAGAACTACCAGAGTAATCCCATCCAGAGAGCTTGAGGTTATTGAGGTTGTCTGAGACTCACTTTGTTGGTGCCACTGTTTCAAATGTTCTCTTCTGATACCAATTCAGGTATCACACTCACCATGCAATCTCGTCTCATCTTCTTGTACAGAAGAATGTGATTGCCATTTTCAGGGGGGAGTTCTTCCTTCCTTGCTGTGGTGTCTGTAGGTAGATCATTGAATGGTTTAGAAGTAATGAAGTCTCATAATATGTATGGTGCACACTAGGTCACCACTAATAGTTGCTGTGGAAACCTGTCTCTTTTATCCCAGCAGTACATAATCGTGGAGCATTTGTTGGTTTTTTGGTTTTGTTTGATTTATTTTCCAAGGGTTACAGTCTATAGCACTTTCAAAGAAAAAGAAAAATTAATGACCTTCACCAAAGGCAGTTTAATTAAAGGACAGTGAATTCCTCATTTTTTTGCACCAGGTGTGGGAATGGGAGTGGGGCTGCATTTCAGATGCCACTGCAGGAATACTCCAGCTTTGCTTTTCAGGCATGAGGACATAAAGCTATGGATCCAGGAGCACTGCAATAAAAAAAAGCTGAAGTTTGAGAGCTTTGGGCCACCTGCTCCTCCAGAAATCAAGCCCCTGAGCAGTGATGGCAGGAACAGATTAGTTGCAGGTTGGTGGAAGCCTGATCTAAATGTGAGGATCAAGGCAAGTGCAGTGTGGTAGCACATGTGCAGCACACAAGTACCACACGTGGAAAACTCACCTGCCCAGGAAGGCCAGTGATGGCTGTGCTCGTGCCAAAGTGTATTGAAAGCAAATAAACATTGGTCTGCAACTTTATGTTTGTTTTACAGTTACGACCCAACACTTTCCCTCCTGGGCAATCAGCCCGTTGGTGTTTTATCAGATTAAGACTTGGCTGTGGAGCTTTCTGCTCTGGGTCCCACAGCCTGCCTGGGCAGAATGAGATGAATGTTCTCTGTGCTAGACCCTATTTCAGTACAAATAATCTAGAATTGTTTTAATGACTTTGTTAATGATTCACAGTTATCTAATATGCACTGTTTACTTGGCTTCCTTCATTACCCCACAGCCTGCAGTGAAGATGCCACCAAGGGGAACAACAATAATTGGCACCCATAGGAAAAATGAACAGTTTGAGCCGTGCAATTAGAGACCAGTCTCTCCCCTCAAATTCTTAATTAATAGATGTGGGTATTTTAGGTTTTAAAATTGCTGTGACTGTATTTTTATACATTCACCAGGAACTTGCATAAGGAAATGAAGTTCAGTGTATAAATATTTGTCTCAAGTGATACACCCTGTTGGACTGAGAATTTCAGAGCTGTGAAAGAGGGTGTGTGTCATCTTGTCCTGGGTCTACTGAAGGCCTGGTACACTTCAGTTTCCAAACTGGAAAGGTGGTTATCATAGGAATGATGAAAAATAAGAAATTTCTGAAGTCTAGTTTGTAATAAGGTGGATGTCTGGTAAACCCCAATTTCCACACTGAAAAGGTGCTTCTCGTAGGAATTATAAAAAAAATAAATTCCTGCAATAAGCTGTTAATTTGGGCAGAGGGGAAGAAGGTCAGAAATAGGCCTTGAAGGGCTGATCCTGGTCTTGTGAAGAGCTGTAGCCCCGAGCAAGGACACGCCAAGGTGACTTAGATTCCATGGTACTGTCAGACACAATACCTTTATTAACAAGATGAAAAAGTAAACTGGCTGATGCGAGGTCCCAAGGCAGACATGCAAAAAAGAAACTTGTGTGGATTTGGGACAATCCCTGGAGGATTTGATTTGCATAAAGCCACACAGGCATTTTGGCAGCTTGTGACAGATATAATCCTGCTCCAGTACGTCCCATGCTCTTTTGGGGGGGTATGTTAAATAAGAAGAATTTTACTTTGTGTGTAAGAAAAGACCAAGGAACAAAGTGATTATTGAAAATCCAAAGAGGGGAATTAGAGCATTCATGGGGTAAGCTCTTTGAAACAAGCACAATGTATTTTTCTATGGGCTTGCACAGAGCACAGCTCAAAGGGTGCTGAGCTTAATCAAGGCATGTGAGCAGTTGTGCAAGAATATGTCAAACAATAATGTGATTAGATGTGCCAGCATCTGACACATCTACTTTCATAATATGCTTTTTTGGAAATGGGTGTTGGCAGGTGGTCTTTTCATCACTGTAACTATTGCTGCTCTGCCTTTGTCTCTAAGCTTTGGGTTGGGCAACAGAGAAACTACCTTGATGAAGTTGTCATGGAAATAATACATGGTTAAGTACTATATCCCCAAATTAAAGGTTGGAAAACTCTGCTTACCTGATTTATGTTAACCCAAATTCCATTCAGAAATAAGTGTCAGGATTAGCATTTCTTTAAAAAAAAAAAAAAATTTAAAAACTATTTGGGGTGTACTAAAATATAAGAAGTTAGTCAAAGTTAAAATACTTTATATTAGTCTTGCTGAAAGGAATTCACTGGTTTCATACTGCCTAGGATTTTAAAAACCCTGTTTGTGAGGATTTGTTGCATTATTGTTGTGATTTTGCTTGTAAAATATAAGCAGAGAATAATATAATGTATATTCTGCATCTGAGGATAGTTTGTGTGGAGTTATAATAAGGGGAGAAAAAGCTCTTAACACCATCCCCTTCATTTGCCAGCTTTAGCCCAAGGCAGTTCGGTTGATGACAGCTTCTAAAATTTAGTTTTTAATAATACTGAAAAAGCTCAATTTATTTGAAAAGACAAGCATTTAATAGATCTTTCTGTGAAAAACCAGCCTACTTGACTGTAAGCTGGCTGTAGGTGTCACAGGCATTAAGTGAAAATTATGTTTAAAAGCTAACATAAGATTTCTGACAGTCTAGGGAATTGAACTGCTAAAACCAAAAGAAATTCTAGAACTTCAGACCTCTAAAACTCTAGAAGCACCTGCAGGTGAAGTGGTTTTAGATGGGTTTATTTAAACCCAAAAATTTGCAGCCAACATACAAAGAGACCAAATGAGGCTGAAAGAAAGTACCACTGAACAGGAGAGAACAAGAGCTAAACCAACATTCCTTCCTGTTTGTTCAGTGCTTGAAGCTGTGAAGTCAAAGCTGACTTAACACCAGCATTTTCCTCTCTAGCTGGAGACTTGCATGGATTTTGTTATTCCTTCCCTGGGAACCAGGCAGCTTTTTTTTTTTTCTCTTTTTTTTTTAATATTTTTTTTTTATT
>JAOEGS010002542.1:0-57018 GCA_025447755.1 Corythornis vintsioides | reverse complement strand
GGTGATCCTGCTGTGGCAGGGGGGTTGGACTAGATGATCTTCTAGGTCCCTTCCAACCCCTAATATCTATGAATCTAAGTGCCCAAATTCCTTGAATACCTGCTCAAAAGAAAAAAATTAATTTACGTCAACTGTGTAGGCTGCCTTGTAATTTCTGAGAGTTCTTTACGAATAATTTGGAGGCAGAAATGGTTGGTGAAAGAGTAGGGTCACATAAGCAATGAGAGCAGTTATTGCAGGATGGTCATTTCAAGAGGCTGGCTTGGACGCCTTGTCCCTCTGGTTCTCTCCATTGAAGCAGGGATGTTGCTGTGTCCACAAGATAAAAGTTGCTTACCCTGTCCAGCAAAATAGCTGTTAGGTCCAAGAAACAATCGGTAGCCAAAATGGCTTGATGGATAATAGCAAACAACAAATAAATTAGAAGTTGTAAACTGCTCGTGGTTGATTGTGAACAGAAAGGGGTTACATTTGTGGAATAAATGTGTACACTTTGAGCTGCTTGTTCAGGCTTAATTTAGAAAGAAGGCTGGTGCTTGTAGCTGCAGTGGACAAAAAAAACCCCTTCATGGTGGTTCCCCTTTTCAAATGGCAAGGACAAAGTATTTATTCAGCTGTCAAGTGGGGAAAGAAGGCAAATTAGTTTTAGTCTGAAATAGTGGACTGTGTCTGCTGCTGTATTTCTGAGGCCAGATGGTGACTTGGACAACCCTAGCAAATGGGTAACAAGTTTCTCTGGGGCAAAGAGCAGAGGCAAAAGGAAATATTCAGATTATCTTGCTGTTGCACTTCCTAGAGTAGAGAAGTTGGTGTGAGATACATAAGGCTGTGTTGAGGAGGCAATCAGCCACTCTTCTTTTTGCAGTTGATAGTGTTGCTGAACCATGCAGTTGGTTTGTGGCAAAGAGTGGGTTTGAGACCTGACTCCCCCACTGAACAGCAGCTGTCTGGGACAGAGAGGGCAGCTTCTCTGCCAGCAACTCTCAGTGGGTAGCTTGCTGCAGTGAGGAATTCTCCTCTGCCGTTTACCACATTCTTCCCATTTCCCCCACTGCTGCTTTAATGACTGCAAATGACTGGGGCATCTGTTTCACCAGGAAGCCAAGATCTTGGGTCTGAACATGGCCTTAAGGCTACCCAACAGTGCCCACATTTGGCTTATGCTCCCAAAGCTTTGCAAGCCCCACTTGTCCTTCTGCCTCAGTGCTGGCTCATACCTCAGTTTCCCTGCTGTTGGCAGTCAGTTTGGGGTGTCCTTTGAATGAACTATAATGGAGCTGGTAGGTAACCAAGCAGTCAGGGCTTCTCAGCTATATCTCCTTAGGGTGCTCAACTGCCTGTTAAACATGATGCAGACTCCTGGAGGGCAAGAAGGCACCAAAAACTCTCCAAGAAGCTCCAAGAGCATCTGATGAGTGTCTGATCCAGGCAGAAAGCAAGATGGAGGAAAGGCCTCTGTGCTGGCATTGCACACCCTAGGTAGAAGGAGTTTTAATTGCATTGAAACAATTTAGCTTCCTGTGTAGCATTTTCATTTTGAGTTAATTTTTATCCACTATAAACAAGGTAGGGGGAAAAAACAAAAGGATTAGGAAGGCTGAGTGGGAGCGGCCTGGCCCGTCTGCAGAGAGCCCCAGGCTCTGACTGGGAGCCCACAGCAGGAACTGGGCAGGGGGACGCTGCAAGGCAGCACAGGGAGCCGTGCCTGGCTGTGCCCGAAGGGGCCTGGGGCAGACTGAGGCTGAAGCGATTAGACTGTGCAGGTCAGAGGGAAAGAGCTGTTAGCAAAGGGGGGCCAAGAGGGTTTGTACTGCCTGCTAGAACAGGAATGGGCACACCCAAGTCAGCTCTTAAAATTGCCTTATCACCTCCAAATTGGCTTATGATTTTCTTTCCCTTCAAAAGAGAGACAAGGAAGGAGAATGATTATTATGAAGCGAGAGAAATGTGTTGAAGAGGTAGACCCCTCTTAGAAGTAGACCTTGATCCGTCAGATCAATGAGAAATCAAGTGCAGCAGGGTGGGGGGTAGTTGGTGCTGCACATTACTGCTTTGATGTGCTGGGAGCAGAGAAACTGCACATGATGCATGAGGACCTGGCCATACAGCAGAGACATAAATGTGGCCAAAGGATGTGTACTCATTTCAGCTTGTAAATTTCACTTGCTTCAGTAAAAGCACTGTAAGGTAGGGACTTGCAGTCTTGACTGGAAGAAATTGGTGGTGGGACATAGATTGTAGGTAACATTTTTCTTTCTTTTCTCTCTCTCATCTGTCTTTTTACCCCAGAAACAGAGGTGGTTGTTGCAGCCTGCAGAAAAAGGACCCTTCCAGTCTTCTCTGTACATCCTTGTCTCCAGAGAGTGTTGCACCCCTTAAGCACTGACTTTCAGTGGGAGGGCTGGTGGAGATGTTGGGTCAGGCTGTCTTACAATGCCTTATTTAAAAAGAAGATAGATCACAGTATAAAAGTGATGTTGCCACTTCCAGAACAGCAGGGAGTGCACAGGCAAAACACGAGGTGTTGGGGAATGGTGCTGCCTACATTTCAGCTCTGCCTGCTGTGATGCTCCAAACACAGATGGCCTTGAGAAGGGCTTGGTGCATTAGGTGTTTTGCATTAGGTGTTTTCATGTTTGTGCTTAGCTGTGTTCACCTTCCTCTTCTCGTGCACTTCCATGGAAGGCCAGGGTCCCCACCCTGCACAAGCATTTGCAGAGCTGATGTGGAGATGACACATCTGTTTGTCAAGATTCTGGACCCTGGGACTGTCCTGAGTTATTGCAGCTAGTCAGCTTACTCTGAATATGAAAACCAGATTCCTGCAGGGAATTTGGGGTTCAGAATTCTTCTCCTCTTTAATTTATTTTTCTTTAAGTAAATTGAGGGGACTTCAGCTATTCCACTGACAGGAAATGCTGAAGGATCTATCTCAAATCATCTGTTCAGATCTCCAGGGCCTAGGGGTTTATGAAAGTCTTTTGCTATAGACTCTCCACCAGCTCTGGGAAACATCTGTTCCACATTCTGAATGTGTTTTCCCAGCAGAGCTTTTTTTAATAAAATCATCACTTTCTCTGTGTTTAGAAAATCCAGTGCAATAAAGTGGTTTGTTGTTTTTTGGGTTTTTTTTCATACACTAAAAAGTTCTTGACCACTGCTTAATGAGGAAGTTAAAAAGCAACATGTAACATCAAGTTTGACTTCTCTTGTTCTTCCAGAATCTTCTCTGGTGGTCATAATATGACAGAGTTCACCAGAACTGAAGCTTTGCACAATGATGAGTATTTAATTTACCTGCACTTCTCAGTTTTGTTGATGCTTCATTGTAGCCTCTGTTTGAAATCCAGTCTCTAAGCTGTTACATGTGACTAGTGTATATATTAAGACTATGTAAAGAAGGTGCTTTAAGGTGTAGGGAGAAGATGTGAAATTGTTAATAATGTAAAAAATCTAATTTATGACGCTCCCCCCCCTCCCCCCACTTGGTTGTGTCCCAGACCTGAAATGGTCTTTCCTCCACAGGAAAACATACTAGAAAAAGTCTTGCTATGGTTTGATCCACCTGAGACCAGATAATTATGTGTACAGTCAAGTTATTATCTGGTAAATCAGAAAAATAGAACTTAGCAAAGTCCTCAGTGCTCACTGGGAACTCCTTTGTCCTCAGTGGAGATGATGAACATAGTGGAGATAGCTCCCTTCCAAGTTTTGCTGTGGAGCCCTCCCGCTATATGGACAGCACCCAGAGAAGAAAGAGGAGATCCAATGACTGCAGAGATAATCTTCATTGGTCTGGAGAGGAAAAAATATCCTGGCTTAGAACTGCTGTGAAAGTGGAAGGTTTCATTATTAATGGGCAATTTTCCACTTTGGAAAAAGGAGGAGTTGCAAGCTTCATCTCATCCAACTTCCCATGTAGGAAGAATTTTTGTTCTTAAACAGCAATTCTTCAGACACCTACAATTCCTATTAGCATTAGTTGGGTTTTAGACCAAAGCTGTAGATAGGTACTGTTGGAAAATGAAGCTTGACATATCTCGGGATAGGCTGATGCTTCTCCTTTGCTTGCAGATAAATAACCCATCTTGCCCCAGGGTAGCGTTTTCAGATAAAAGATGGTGGTGGTAAAATATTTGGGAAGTCAGCTGCTCTCAAGCAGCTTTGAGATCTTGGAGGGACTCAGTAGCAGGGTGGTAGATGTTTCTATGCTCACTATGTGTATCCCAATTCACCAGCAAGCTGCTTTGCCTAGTTTTCCTCTCCATTGTCAGGCAAGAAGCTTCTCGTGGTTTTTAATCAAGTAGAAGTAAACACAGGAGCTATATTTTGTAAGGGGTCTGATAGCTCCCTCTTTGGTGGTTCACACTACTTGGCATTAATAAAATAAAATTTTTAAAAAAGCAGAACATGCACAGCAATAAGTACCTTCAACCCTAAGTTGCATTTTGTAGAAGACAAATTTTCAGGTCTAATACTTCAGTACTTCTTCTGGTCCTACCCTCTCTTGTGGGAAGTATGGGTACTGAATGGTGTCTGCTTCCTGCTCTTTACTGAACTTACACAACTTTTATCCTGTGCTGGTGGTACAATGGAACTGCAAACAGTACAGTTTTGATGGAATGCTTTGTGTTCTCTCACTTAATGTGTTGTCTGTTGTTTTTGTTCCAGCAGAACAACTTGCAATTATTTTAACAAAATTCTATTTTCATTTTTGTCCTCTGGAAGAGTGGGAGAAACTACTTTCCTCCTAATAGTGCTGCAGCGTGATGCTTTCTGTTCACTGGACCCTTACCTACCACCTCAGCCTGCCTCTCTAGTTCCTGCAAACAATTTAGGCACATGTTCTTCAGCCAGAGTTGCAAGCATGGTGGATTTATCTCAGATTTATAGTGCATTTAAGCCACGGGACATTTCTTTCAGTCAGCCAAGCTCCCTTGACAGTGCTGGTCTGTGGGAAACAGAAAAACAAATTGTGCAAGTGTGCTGTAAGTAGAAGATTAAATATTCCCAGCCTAAGTAGAGAACCTCTTGTGTATTCTCTGTCAGATTGTGCACAGAAACGAAGTTATCTAGTTAGAGAGTCCAGCAGGGTTCTATTCAGGTTGTAGCCATTAAGCAAGACAAATTGTTAGGAAGGATTGAATCACAGAAAATGTGGGAGTTAAAAGAGTTTAGGAGATCTAATACAGTTCCCTGCATGGATGCAAGATCTAAGATTCTGTATCATCCCTGTTTGTGGGAGAAGCAGGAAGAAGAAAGGCAATGGTTGGTCTGGTACAGCAGAAGGTAGAAAGTACAGAGAATGAAGGTGATCTTGGAGGGCTTGTTTACTAGTGGATATGCATTAAAAACAGAAAAGTCACTCCTGTTCTGCTCATCTCATTATGGGTTGCTGTAAATGGTAGACCAAGCATGCCTTTTTATTACTGTGTTGGCTTTCTGTGGAGTATTGAGCAACCTAGTCTAGTTAAGAAGCATCCCTGCCCATGGCAGGGAGATTGAGTTAGATGATCTCTAAGGTCCCTAACAGCCTAAGCCATTCTATGATTGTGTCAGACTGAAAATCTCTTCAGTGTTCCTACTGACAATAGGCTTCAGTACACACAGGGTCATTTCATGCTCTGGAGCAACAGTGCTGGAATCTGCTCTGCTCTCAGATGTGACAGAATAGTCCAACATACAGGTACAACTTCAGGAATGTGTTGAAGAGGCAACAGGACATGTACGTTGCCTGCAATTTATCTGTAGCTGCTTCCAGATACAAGGTGAATTTCTTGGCTTCCTTATTTATTGATTATGGCACATCAGTTGCTTACCTTTGTTTTGCTAGGATCCTGCATTAGCATTGGGTTGGGAAGAATCAGAAGAGAGGATTAAATATCAGTCAAGTGACTTTAAACTTTGGGATGTGTTTTTACATATTGTCGGGATAGGAAATGTCTAAAAGCTCAAGCGAATTGAAACAGGCTCTTCCAGAATTCTCATGTGTGATTCAGAAACACCCATGTGAGAGAAGGGTGTGGGTGCTCCATGTCTGTACTAGTGAGATTAGTAGTGTTTGAAAATATCCGGTGTATCTGCATACCCGTATCTGGCCTTTGTGTAGTCCTCTCCCTTTTCATCAGCTACAATGAGACAAAATATGCAAAGATGTTGTAGATTTCATTAGTCACACTAGTTTATTCAAACATCTCCTTTGCATAAGAAACCAAGGCTTGCGCTGATCTCTGGGAAAGAATGTGCTAACAGCTTGGAAAAGCAGTCTTGGTGAATGACACCGCAGCACGGCAGAGGTCAGCAGCTCGGGTGCAGGAGAAGGGGCCCGGCTATAGGGTTTGGTGCCATCATTTGCAATTCAATCCCATTACGGCTCCCTCTTAAGGGAACAATTCACTAAATACAGAGTTGTTCTTTTTTCCTAATTCACCATATAATTCACCTCCCAAGTTCAATTAAGAAGCAATCTGTTTGTGACTGGAAGCAAGCTGCATTTATTTAGAAATACAAAATTATCCTTTGCTTCAGCAAAGGCCACTTGCCTTAATAATTCTGGTGGTGAATGGCTGGTTGGGGTTTCCTTTAAATGCAATGGGATATTGTGTGAAGAATAGCATACTTTGGGGGGGGGGTGAGAAGTCTTAGGGGTGCAAAATTTAACTGAGAAGAGGAACTTTTGTTGAGCTTGGGCTTAAGGAAGTGACGAGAACTGGGCATGAAAGAAAACAAAGGGAAATCTTAGGATAGGACATTGAGACTGGAAAAGAGTGATAGAGTTCAGAGCAATCCATCTTGTTGAATCAGGCTTGTTCCTGTTCACACATCTAGTGGCTTTTGTCCAGTCAAGCTCTGTTAAACTATGGCATTTCCTTTGGGAGACAATCCCCTGATTTAGTGTGTCTCTTGGACCAAGAAACTTTAACCTATAGTCAGCTGAGAGTCTGGGTATTTTACTTTCCTCTGGTTCATTTTATTTCTGTCTTTCATTGTGCCTTTCCTGATTTTATAATTAGTTATAGTAGTATAATGTCAGAGAGGTAGAATTTGATACCATCCTTTAAGCCCTTCTCCAAGGTGTCAGAGATGTACCTTTTCCCCTGTCCATATCCCCTCGGAGAAACTGGAAAAGGTTTTGCAAGAAGCCGGCTCCAGAGCAAAAGAGTTTTCCAGTTGGCAAAGCAAGACTGTTTCAGGGACTGGAAGGTACCCAGCTGTCTTAAAAGTGGGACATTCCTCTTGGAAGTATCCATACAACTACCAGCAGTGCTGTATCACTAACAGTATCTCTCCTTTCCTGCATATGGTAGTTGACCATGCTCCTTATACTTTACCTTGCCACCAAGACTGTGGAGAGCTCATTCAGCCTCCCTTCTCCTCGCAGGGGACTCAAGATACCAAGATGGGGATAGAGGGGGGAGCAAAGCTGGTGGTATCAGCACCACCTCCTTAAGGCTGTGAACGCAGTCCATACCATTTGTATTTATCTGTGACACATGTGGCTGTCTTGTGTTGTGCCTCACCATAGGCACCATTTTTAAGCTCTCCCTCCAACTACAGTCACCGTGGAGAGCTTTCCTTCTAAAGCAATGATGTTTGGTTTTCCAGGTTGGATCTGTAACTGTTCAGTGTTGTTTTTGGGCAACTCTATAGTTGCTTTCTAGATTATGTGGTGTTCCCAAGCTGGACCTTGGAAAATGGAAACTCCAGGAAACCTGCAGCTATAGGAAGACGAGCCTTGTTCTCTCTTTCCCTCTCCCAACATGTTGCTGTCTTGTGCATCATGGGAATATCATTAAGTCATTTTTCCATGAGGAATTAGGAAGGCCAGGCAGGCAGGGACTCAGAGTGGGACCAAGCAGTTTTCTTTTGGTGACTGAACTGAAGGGAGCCACCTCCATAGACAAGCTGGGGACCTCCCTGTGCGTGGCAGTGGTGTTCCAAAAGGGAGGGGAAGCTGGCACTGGATGAAGCACAAGAAACATCCAGTAGCTAACATCACAGTTCTTCATGCTTTGTTAGCCAGTGGGTGTTAGCATCACAGAGAAGGACTTTTGTTTTCAACTTAAGCCGTATTCAGGCCAGATGTATAAGAGTTGATAAGACTATTTTTCTGAACGTAAATAATTATTTGCCTTGACAGGGTAATTTTTAAAATTTGATATTTAATAGTGTTGCTTAACTATTGCTACTACCCCTCTTGTATAGTTCATGTTCTCAGTAAATCTCCATGGAATTAGCCTTCACTGGAAGAGACCTTGTGCTTTTTCAGTAGAAGGGGAAACTAAGGCACACAATGGTAATGAGTTGCAAGGCATCATTGTAGGCTAAAAGCAAATCCAGTAAAAGACCCTGGTTTAGGTCCTGCTCCCTGTAGAGGGAAAGCAGACAGTTTCTATGGCCAGCAGACCCCCAAATATCATCACTAATAGCTGCTGTCCTTCCCATATCAGAGCTTTGCCAAACAATTCACCAGCAAATGTCTCTGTTTTTTCCTTTACAGGAGGCCTGGGAGAACAGTTTCTTGTGTCAAGTGAGAATGCCACTTCAACCACCAACTTCAAAGCAGTTAAAAAGGGTAATGTGGTACCCCACCCAGACCTTGGGTATCTTTTATTTACTTTTTTATCCCATGTAAAACCACTTTCTGTCCTGTGTACATGTGTGTGGTTCAGTGCGTAGGAGACCAGCTCTGCCCAGGCTTCTGTATCTGTTGCTATCGGTGGACTTGCTGCAAGGGTGGGTTTGCCTTGTGTAGTGTGGTGGGTTGACCCCAGCCAGCAGCCAAGCACCCACACAGCTGCTTGGTCACTGTGCTGTTTCTCCTCCAGCAGGATACATGAGACACCAGGAAAAGCAAAAGTAAGAAAACTCACTGGTGACATAAATACAGTTTAGTAAGTGAAGGAAAGGGGCTGGGGGGGAACCCAAAACCAAGTGATACAAGCAGACTGATGCCCAGCCAGTTTCTGAGCAATGGCTACCCTGGGGGACAAAACCCCACAGATTTTAATGCTGAGTAAGAAGATATATGGTATGGGATGTCAGTTGGTCCAGTTTGGGTCAGCTATCCCAGCTGTGTCCTCTTTCAGCTTCTTCCCTATTCCACATCTACTCATTCAGGGAGTGGACAGGGCTCAGCAGCATGAGAAAATAAAGCCTTGATTCTGTGCAAGCAGTTTCCAGCAGTAGCCTGAACAGTGTCCTCAACACTGTCTTAGCCACAGATCCAAAACATAGTACCTTACAGGCTGCTATGAGGAAAGTTAACTCCATCCCAGCCAGACACAGTAGGTAGCCATGACTGCCACCAGGGCAGCAAAAAACATTTTACTCCAAGGTAGAGAGTGTAATACTATCTGGCTACTCCTGGCTGTAGGGATGTTTCAGCTAAACCAATTTAAGCTTCTGTTCCCCTGAAGTAGGACTATTATCCATGCCAAGTTTTGCAATTGGCTTCCACTCATGCAGGTGAGGTATTACCTACAGGATCAGTGCAGACCTGTGACTTTACAAGCATTCTCACAGAGTTGCCATTATGTATAAGATATTTGCAACCTACTGTGTGCAGGAGGAACTGTTGATTCCAATGAAGCAGGTCTGTCCACAGGAGATACATTTGCAGTCATGGCTGCTGTGCCCATAGCCTAGTGCTGTATTCCCTCATTGGAGCTGCTTGTGTCTCCTGAGCTGGTGGCAGGCCTGAGGCAGTGGGCAAGGGCACTGGAGGAAGGTTGATTCTGCTTGGAAAGCTGTGTTGGTGCTTCTGGCAGCCTGTTTCCACTTGGAGATGGGGTGGTGCTGGGCTGTCTCCACTGAGTGTAGGTTTCAGTCTAAGGAGCCTGTCCTTTTATTATTTTTTTTTTTTTGAGGCCAGCTGGAATTTGTAGTTGTTGCTGTTGTGAAGCTAGCCTTGAAAGGACAAACTTTTCTCTACAGATCTGGATGAGTAGGGTGGATTGAGAATATGCAGAGACATCTGGGCTTGTTTGACCCCTTTCCTGCCTGTTTCTCTTAAGTACTGTGTCTCCATTTATGAAGGTGCTGTTAGAGAGAGTGGGTGCCTAGAGACTGGAGGTGGGGGATGTGTCCCTTTAAACTTTTCTGGGAGAGCAGGTTTGGGGTACTGCATATGGAGTTTCCAAAACTAGAAGGGCCAGGTTACTGTAGATTAACTGGTAGGTTCCAAGCAAAGCACTGGCAAATCTGTCTGTGGCTTCTGGTTTGGGTTAACATCTTACTTTTTCTGTTTCCCTTTTTCTGAAGCTCCAGGGTATTACCTGAGGGCTGTGTGCGGAACTAAAGAGGATTTAAACAGTGTTGCCACTCTGTCTTGCAGATGGCAGGCAGAACACAACGCTTACGAGGAGACTGAAGAGGAAGGAATATAAAGATGGGTCTGGGATGGATACACACTCCTCTCCCAGAGTGCGCAGGGCAACCACATCCAGGGCTGAGAGGATCTGGCCAGGGGGGGTCATCCCCTATGTGATCGGAGGAAATTTCACTGGTCAGTAGTGAAAACATTGCTCCCTGTTTTCTCAGGGGTGAGTGTCTCAAAATGTGTGGGAGATCTTGGGAGCAGCGTTTTCCCATGAATGACTCGGGTCCTTGGGAGCCTCTCTCCTGAGGCAGGGTGGGCATGTGTTTGCACTAGGAATTGTGCACTGTGGAAACCTGAGACTGAAGTGTGCAATGACATGGTGCTTCTCTTTGAGTCCAAGAAATAATTGGGTGACTTGATCACTTTTCTTGATTGCTTCAGCTGTGCTCACCCCTCTGTGAATGCAGAAGGGGATTGTGTCTGCTCTTGGAAGAGCAGAAGTACCCTGGGTTGCTTTCTAAATTCCCACTTGGATAAATTTCCCTGTGCACTCTGTTTCCTGACCTGATATTTTCTGGGCACCAAATTTCAGGATCTCCTCTTAAGTGTGCGAGGGAGAGGAACAGTGAGCTGTCTCCCATGGTGGATGATGAGCTCTCCAAAGTATCCCTTTTAGGATCTTTATAGCATCTCCTGGGCACTGTCCAAACTAAAATGTCTCTTGGAGTGCAGCAGATCTCTTTGCAAGTCTCTCAGGCAAAGCAGACAGACAACTTGCTCTAATGCTACCTGTGTAACTCAATGGTTCCTCACAGGATTGTTTTTCTTGACTTATGGATGCTAAATGCTCTGTGCCTCACTAGAGCCAGCTCCTTCCTGTCTCCCCCAGGCTGCCTCAACCTCCTGCTTAGATCCAGCAGACATTGTTTCCCTGGAGTCCCGTGATGTACTTTGTCCCAGCATCCACACTGCTGCCAAGAGTTTGTGAAGGCCCAGTAGAAGGGTCTGTTCACCTACAAAGGGAGGGGCTTCGTGCAACCTGGCAGGATATTGAGTAGTCTGCTAGCTACAGCTGACAAAGAACAGCTGTCCTGATCCCTTGGGGTCTGATGGGAGAGTTTTCACTGTGTTAGAGGTGTACCACTGCCCTAAACAGTCCTGAGTAGGTAACACATTCCTTCCATTCAGGTGGCTGAAAGAAGCAGCTCTTGTCATAGCACAGCTCTCTCATTCAGCTTGGTGTTTTGCCTCAGTTTAATCCCACCCTGGAGCTCCTCCCTGTGTCTCTTGTGCATTCTGGCCTTTCTCCACTCTCTAGTTCCACTTGAATAGCAGCTTACTCTGCAGCCTTGTCTGTACCAGAGGCTGTGCTGGAAAGGCCATACTGTAGGGGAGCCTTCTGAGGCTGTGTACTGCTCTGCAGCAACACTTTCTAGCTGTCTGTTCCAGATGCTGCTGAGTGGATGCTGGGTACCCCTACTCCCTGGGGAAGGGATGTTCTGTGACCTCTTTTCTTGCTGCTGTGAGACAAGCATAATACAATACTTGTCAGATGTCTCCATTTGAGTCCTGAGCTGTCTTAGTTCAAGCACAGAGCAGCAGCATATCTCTATACATTCTTACACTGCCCCAAGCTTGTATATAGCTTTTGCTTCTAATTATAAATGTAAACTACTTGATGACAGCTTTGCCTTAGTTTTGAGGAGCATCTGTAGAACTCATGGGATTCCTGGACTTTCATGAGGTTGAAAGGTATAGGTGATCATGTTACTTTGTGTCATGAGTGCAGATTTGGCATGCCTCTGAGTAGCCAGGGTGCAGATCAGAGCAGCCAGAAGCTCTGCCAGAATGACCTTTACCTAGTGAGGTGACATTTCTCATTTGCAGAAATACTGACGTGTAACCAAGTTTGCTGCATTAGAGCATTTAATTCATCAAGCACAAAGAAAGTAAAGGATGGTGCAGTAAGCTAGTGATAATGTTGGAAGTGGGTTCCAGATTCTGATAGGTGTCTGCAGATTAAGATTGACTGTTGGAAAGATTGACTGTTCCCCTATCCAGATGAAATTCATTAGAGATTTTCCTGAAAGTCAGGCCTTCACTGTTTGCTTTTCTTGGCTTTCTTTTTAGGAACTCAAAGAGCCATCTTTAAGCAAGCAATGAGACACTGGGAGAAGCACACTTGTGTGACATTTGTGGAGAGAACTGATGAGGAGAGTTTCATTGTGTTCACATACAGAACATGTGGGTAAGTGACACAGCTGTTCCCTGCAGCTATCTGTGTTGCAAACATCCCTTTAATTGATGTGTGGCTTTGTAAGTCTAGTTCTGGTCAGAACAGACCAATGGCTCCATGGGAGAATCTGTCATAGAGATGCATCTGGTCCCTTCCAGTAAGGACTAACAGGATAATTTAGTATTTGCTCAGAAGAAGGTGCTAAGTCTTTCTGGATTCTTTTTCCTGGGATTACACTATAGTGTTTATATGTTTTTATAGATATACACTTGCATGTTTATACACACACACACATGTAAGTACACGTAGTGTGTGCAGCTGCTGTCCTGTCCTGTCCTGGACCCTACCAGATGCCATCCTCTGTTCTATGTCTCAGATTTCCTCAGTTCACTGATGGGTTTGTGGTTTTTCTTTTTCAGATGTTGCTCATATGTGGGGCGCCGAGGAGGGGGCCCTCAAGCTATATCCATTGGAAAGAACTGTGACAAGTTTGGTATTGTGGCTCATGAACTGGGCCATGTGGTGGGTTTCTGGCATGAGCACACACGGCCTGACAGGGACCAGCATGTCACGATTATCAGAGAGAACATACAGCAAGGTAAAATAGCACTTCAGGTTATTATTCCACCTGGCTTTTGGGTGAAAGGAAACCTTTCTTGCTGGACTTGTAGAAAGCCTGAGTGGTCTTTGGGATGGGATAGAGAAGAGGAAATACTGCTAGTCCTTGCCTAGAATAAGGGTCAAAATAAAGTTAAGTGACTAGAAATTATGGATATCCAGATGGAACTGTTGGAACATAGGAGTATATCCATTTCTTTCTAGGCTCTCAGAGGTGGAAGGTTTCTCTTTTTAAGTGATTGGGTTTTTTTCCCCTTTGTGTTTGGCATCACAGGTCAGGAGTACAACTTTTTAAAGATGGAAGCTGGGGAAGTGAACTCACTGGGGGAGACCTATGACTTCGACAGCATCATGCATTATGCTAGGAACACATTCTCCAGGTGATAATTGAAGGTTACATGTCCTTAGGATTATTTTCAGTAATTGTGATTGGCTCTATGGAATATGTGGAGCACAGAAGAAGACCTGTAATTATTGCAGAGATATGTGGCATTTGCAGTGAGCTCTGCTGCACTGCAAAGCTTGAAAAATATTTGAACAAGCAAGGTGAGTGAAGAGAGGTATGGTGGGCTCCTGGTTTTCCCTTCACACACTATTCACCCTGTGCTGTTAATCTCAGAGACTATGTTAACATGATTTGCAACCTTCCCAGGCCTGCACGTATGTATGTATTTATGTGTATATCTGCCCATGTGCAGAGGGTAACGCTCAAACCAGCTCTGAGGCTCATGGTTGTCCAGCTCATGCTTTGGAGTCAAATATTGCCTTCAGAATCCCTAGCAACTTTGCCAAGGGAGAATTTAAACTCTAGATTGTGATCTTTAATTTATTTTTATTTTTTTAACCATTTATGCATGTGCTTTAGATCATGGCCTCTGCAGCTCTGTGATTCTGTTTGACTGGGTTCTTCATGGAAATGTTTTCAGTTCTGTTCCTGTCCCAAGTAACTGGCTAATTTTTATGTAGGCTGTTTGCCTTTGACTCCCATCTTATCCCTCCAGATGGAGCCCATTTTCTGATGAGACAGTTTTTCTGGATAAAGGTGAAATTAATAAAGTTATTTTTATGCTGGGTTTGGAATAAGAGCTACTGGATGACCATCTTCATTTTGCTGCATTATTTGAAGTTTTTTTCTCAAAAATTCCTACTGCTGCTCCTTCCCAAGAATTTTGCATCACTACAAACCATGAATAAAGGGGATGGGAGGTAGAGCACAAGTATTCACATGCTTGAGAACATTCTGTTGCAAAAATTAAAGGTGTCTTTGGGGCGTTTTAAAGTTTCTTACTCCTCATTTGTGTGGAAGTGCCAAGCCTATTGATTTTGTGCTTTTGTTTCTGAAGCTGCACAACAACCAGAGGAAAATTATTAAACTTGCTGAAATGCTGCTTGTTCTGGCAGGAGGACATGGTGGCTGTAGGAGGGTGCTTTGCAGCCTTCAGAGATTTATTTGGATCAGATATCCAAAGCAAACATTTTTTCTTCCCTTGAGGCATCTGCTGGACCCTTCCAGCATTTGCTAGACTCTAAATGGTTAGAATTGTATTGCACAAAAGCAGGATTAAGTTATTACAGCCATTTATATTGTGGATGCCTCTGAGTCTGTGTCTCTTGAAAACCAGGGTCCTTCAGAACACTGCTGGGCCAAAAGGGGTAAAAATGGCAAGAGTCCTTCTAAATTTAAATTGGTGCTTAATAGGATTTTTAAGTCTGTTTTCTTTAAGCCTTTTGTCTCTGTGACCCACCCTCACCCCAGCAGCAGCCTTTGTGCAGTAATTGAACTGAGCACTAAGTGCCTCTGTGGGCTGATTGTGCTCTTACCGTAAATAGGCAGTGCTGGGAACAGGCTTTTGCTTTACCAAGACCTGTCTTGACATCTGCTTCCCTAAGGGAATGATGCTTACTTTAACCAATCAGTAGAGATTTGTGAGTGTATGCATGTCTTCTTCCTACCTGACTGAGTTTTGTTGGTATGCAGGCCAACTGCAGCCCAAACTGACAAAAGCATAGAACCTGTGAAGATACTAACTTCCAGCAAATTTCTTTAAGATTAGTGGCTTGGAACGGGATAGAGCCTGTAAGTGACCCTGCAAGGGAAAGACTTTAGTGGCTGCATTAATACGTTAGCAGGCACCAGAAAGTCCATATAGGAAAATGATGGAATGAGCACTCCACAGATAGAGATGGGGCATGTGAGTGAGGAGGAAGTGAAGGACACAGAGCTATGTCTGTGACTTACTGTCTGAAAGCAACTGTCATGTGGCACTTAGCACAACCTATATATATATATATATATATATATATGAATATATGACAGAAAATCATAGTGTTCACTGTGGTCAAGTGCTGCTGCAAGTCCTGGGCCCTTTCCATTCTAAACTTCATACCTAGGACAGAAAAGGACATTTTTTTCTGTGGCAAAATGAGTTATGAGAGTGGAAATTGTTTCCAGTGGGGCTTTTGAGAATTACTATAGGAGTCACTCTTTGTTTTCAGTTCTCAATGAAACATTTCTCATTTACAACTGTGGCTAATAGGAATAGGAGTATGGCACAAGGCACTAATGCAAAAGTAACAAGTTTTTACCATGGGAATTTGTTCCTGTCCATGTCAGAAAGTTGTCTTCTTTGAAGAGCAATGCTGCAGGCTTATATTTCCTGGTACAAACAAGCAAAACAAAAAGTCTTACTGCCCCAACCTAGTATAACCTTCAGGAAGAAAACATGTTTGGAAATAAAGGTAACTTCAAGCTGTGGTTGTTTGCATTGTGTGAGCAGTACCCTAGGCTGTGAGTACATAGTTGGGAGGGCTGGAATGGGAAAAAGAATCAAAAATCTGCACAAGTACAAGTACAAGTGGTGTTTATTAAATTTTGTCATTCTACCCTGGTTGAGCTTGGAGGTCTGTAGAAAGCACTTCACTGGCCACAGAAGTACATCCCTGCCAAATGCCAAATTCTTCTGTGAACTCCTAGGAAGCTTGAAAACTTACTGTGAGCAAACAGGTTTCTCTGTTCATGGTGTTTCTGGAACTGGAGAATTTACTTTTGATAAGTAAACTTAAATTCAGCCTGAGGCATGCAGACAGCATGTAGAATGCCAACCTGAATTTGGCAATCAGTTTGATGGGCTCACCTCAGAGCTTGTAGCAGTGATTTTGATGCTGATGGGGGTTTTTCCTACCACTGAAAAAACCCCACAAACCAACCCCAAACTCCAGCATGCAAGAGTTTATTCTAGTTATTAAAACAGATTAAATTCCTTCCACTCTTTCTTTCTTCTGTTTGAATATTTACATACTAAATTTCCCCCACAAAATATGTTTAATAGAATGATATTTTCTGTTCAAAAACACTGTCTGCAGCTCTGAACTGCTGTGATCTGAATACTCCACTTGCAGTATTTATTTAAAACGAAAGCAAAGCAAAAAATTCCTCTTGTACTCCTTCTCAAGGCTCTTACTCGGGTGAGCAGCGCAATGAACAGAATTTCTTGTGTACTTAGAGCTTAACCCATACTTGAAAACTCTTGTATTAGGTCTAGACAGCACTAAAATTACTGCTTCTCTACTGATTTCCTCTCAGACTTCACTGACAGTTGTGTCCTGTCCTTCAGAAAGATAAATCCACCTCACTGAGCTGGCACTGAAGTTTCAAGCTCACTGTTAGCACTGGCACCTCCAATCCTGTTAGCTATTTAGGGGTGCAGTGTAATGGTTCCTGTGAAATGGACAGCCTGGCTGTGAGAGCTTGTACTTTATCAACCTGCAGTTGTCACTCCCACTTCATTCCTGCAGTCCTCATGATGCCCTAGGGTCTCTCTTGCATGCAAGCACTTTCTTGGATGTATGGACTTTACATTTTGATGGAACTGAGGCCCAAGCTAATGTCCTTTACTGAGATCAGAAGTACAGCAGAGAGCTCATCAGTATGAAGTGCCACACGGAAGAAGTAATCTTGAGGAAAAGGAAGCAGAAAAGGACTTGTTAGCTTGCAAACTCATGCAGAACACAGGCAGAGCACTTGATCTTTTTTCTTGTCTGTAGCAACTGCAGTCACTGCCAGCTCAGTCCCCATCTGCTACTGAACAACCTCCCCTTTCGCCTGCTTATTTGGCTTAGGTGTCCAGTCTGTACTCCTGCAGAGCCAGATGTGCCATGAACCTTCTGCAAGAATATTTCATTGCCTTTCCTGATTTATGGCAAGGAATGTGCCTACACCCAAACAGAGGCAGTAGCAATCTTGCTGTATCAAAAGAGGAATTTACTGGCTTGGCAGACTTGCCTGTACATTTGGAAGTGATCCGCTACCGTGAGAAGGCCATCCCACAACATACCTTTTTCACATCTGCATAACTCTTGCTTACTAGCATGGTATATGTGGTCAAGGGGATGGTGTGGGAGGCCTGCTGGGATGGCTTTCTGTGCATCATGTCACTTTCCCTCCTTCACTGTTCTTTGTCTCTCTGTTCTTTCCTTTAGAGGGGTTTTCCTCGACACCATCCTTCCCCGTCGTGATGATAATGGGGTCCGTCCAACTATAGGTCAGCGTATTCGTCTGAGTCAGGGGGACATCGCTCAGGCGAGGAAGCTGTACAAGTGCCCAGGTAAATATGGCTTGTGGAGGTGGCTCTAGCTTTATTGTAGACACATGGTTTATCTGGAAGGCACTGGAGTTCAAGGGCACCTTAATAATCCCTTTGATGAAAGAGACTTGGGAGACATAGACCACCAAATGCTTCAGGCTGGAGCTGTAGGAGAATTGAACTTGCCCAACGTATGTCTTCTATTAGTACTTTGTGAGTGTTCCTACTGGATTTAAGGCTTGGGTTAGAGCAGTGTAGGCTTTGTTCATAGAAAATATTCATGTGCAAGATCACAGAAAGATTGGGGACTAGGAGTTTGTAAAGTGGCAGAGGGATACCTGGTAGACTAGAATCTCTACACATCAACCATCAAACTGCTGTTGAGTTACTTATATAATTGTTGTCTTAGAGATCAGCCTCGAGGAAACTCTAAGTGTATCTCTGTGATTATGATGTGTTGTACTAAAGCTTGGGATTTAACATGGAAAAAAGCTTGAAGATGCTGATCTGTGAAACAACTGGGTGCTGGAAGATGATGCTTTGGGATGTTCAGGGAAGGCTGTATCCTTTTCCTGTTGCCAAAGGGTCAATAGACTAGGAAACAGCTTTGATAACCCATCTGCATATGTGCACATATTAAAGCAAATAATCTGTGTCCTGTTTTTTAAGATTGGCAAAAAGAGCATTGGGGTCACAAGTATGATTGGGAGACTTAATGTATCCACCAGAACAAAATAATCCTTTTTATGCAGAGAAGCAATCTTCCAGACTTAAGGACAAGTTGAATGTGAGGATGTAAAGAGAGTCTTCAAGCAAAGATAGCACCCAGACTGGTGCCTGTGGTGTGGACTGCAGCAACTGAAAAGAGAGATAGCATGGGAGGTGTGATGCTTGGAGTTAGAACACTTAATAAGCTCTGTTGAATTTTGGCAGTTAGTGGAACATCCATTAGAAGATCTTGGAGAATGAAAGTTGTCCTAATTTTGCAGAATAAATCTGTAAAATTTGTAATAATGCAGGGACAAAAAAGAAAAATAGAGGTCTTTAGCAAGCATGGCCCAGGAGATTATTTAAATGAGTTGATCTGGCCAGCATATATTGGTTCAGTTGAAAGTGGCTTTGACTGATCACAAACCTAATATGATTATGAATTATCAGCCCTCTAGGAAAAAGCATATCACAAAGAGAGGGGAGAAGGTGAGGAGGAGGGATAATTTTTACCAGTATAGAGAGTCCCATCTTCAGTGAGTGGCTGGCTAGCACTGCTCTGTGAGCCATTCATGAGACTGTGGCAAACGGCAGATAGCTGGTGTGCAAATCCTCTTCTCTGTATCCAGTTACAGGTCAGAGATATGGGTTCATAAGGGTCTAGAATAAATTTTGAGGATGTCAGGGTCTGTAATGTTTGGGGATCATTGTTTATCTTATAGTGAGTGGCATAACTTTATTGGGTTCTAATGAACTTTTCTTTTTACCACTCACAGTATTCCCCAGTTTGCTTTTGGTTGAACAAGATATAGTTATTGGAAAACTGTCTCATGGATTATTTTAGGGATTGGTTCAGTTGAATACTAACAAAACAACAACAAAAAAAATAGGGTGTCTTGCACCATGTTTTTTGACCAAATCAGACTTAATTCAAGCAGGCTTCTCATTCCAAAGATGGAATCATTGACTACGAATTCAGACTTCTCAAGGCAAGCTGAAAAGGCTTGGTCTAAGGTTAAAGTCAAACTAAAAGCTATAAAGCAACTTTCTTTAAAATGAAGACTCTTCTAAGTCTCAGGTTTTCCACTTGCAGGGTTGAACTTTTTTACTTTTTAGGTTTTGGGGTTTATGATTGTTTGGTTGGGTTTTTTTACAAAGCTTTAATAGAGGTTATCGCAGTTCAGAACATATTTTGCAGCAGAATGATCAGAGTTTTAAGGCTACTGAATACATTTCCTCAAATGTCTATTGGTTTGGTTTGATTTATTTTTTTTTCTTCACATCAAAATTTACACACAGGTTGCATTGGAAGAGAAGGGGTGCGGTATATTTAATGACATTACCATCTTTAGCTTCCATTTCAATCTGTACCTTGAAAAGTTCCCTTCCTCTGCAAAAGGCAAAGCTTAGGAGTATAAAACCAAAGAATTTCAGTTTTATGTTCAAGAGGGTCTGAATGACACTTTGGGCTGAAGGAAACTTTGTTCAGTAGTCAAGCTGAGGGCTTTTTTTAGGTAAATTGCAATACCATAATCCAGAAATTGAATGGCAGATGGTTTCCATTTTAGAAAGAGTCTCCACTTGAGAGTGCCTGAGAAATTCCCCCAAAGAAAGAGTTAATGTGGTAGAGGATGAGTTACAAGCATGCACTGGTAGGAGCCAGAACAATTGCTGTGTCTGTTGTAAGAAACAGGGTTCTGCAGCTCATTAGACTGGAGCCCTTATGGCTGCTACAGTTGGGGCTTGCTTAGCTTTTCCATTCTAGAATCCTGCTGTTTTAAATTGCTCTTAATTCCCCAAAGATTATACCTGCTGGGTTAAAGTTAATGTTAAGTCAGGTGAAACCAAATAAAATCTGCTGCAGGAATTTCTGGAAGGCAAGATGCATTCTGTTACATGGAAGTGAATTCTAGATTCAAAAATCAGAGTGTCCTGTTGTCTTATGCTGTGTAAAGGAAACAGGCCTGTGTGGCTGTGCTGACTATGCAGGAACAGTTAAACTATCAATTGAGAATGGTCCCATCACCATCCCATCCAGTGACATCATTCCATCCATTTCTCTGTTCATTATCAAAAAAACGTAGTGCACCAGTAACCAGCTGATGAGCAGCAGTAAGTGCCTGTCATTCAACTACTTTATTTACAAATGACTTCTGAAGCATTAACTTTCTCTACTTTGCTTTTCACATCTGTTCCTTTCTAGGTGTTTGTGTGCAGCAGCCTTTTCACCATGGGCAAAAACGACCTCAGCTTAGTTTCTTGGATCCCAGAAGTACCAAACACTAGTCTTATTGGATCTGTAGGCTTCTTTGCTACTGAGGGATAGTAGATGTGTTAGTACTTGTTCCATAACTACATAATCTTGCCAGGAAGTATGTAATTACACTTAGGAGAATTAAATCTGGGCTGTCGGAAACCTTCACTGTGGTTCAGCTGAGGGCGTTAATCCTCTTTGTCTTGTGTCATTATGGTCATGCAGTGTGTGTTCCCCGTGATTACAGCTTGCCTTACTATTTCTAGTCCTTTAATAGATTTTTGAACAGAGAAAAAAAGAATATTACTTTATCTTGGTGAATTATGGATTGGAATCTCCTCTTTATTCGGACACCTTGTCAGGTGTTGGTATTCCTAGAGCCATCCTAAAGTGATGGCCACTCCAGACCATGCATTGACCAGTGATGATGCTAGAGGATCAATTGAAGAATAGCTTGTTATCTTCAGGATGTGTGTGGAATTCAGCTTCTGTGAGATGTTTACCTACTGGGGCATCATGTTTCCTAGTTGGGGATCCTAGGAGCATCCTGGGAGCTGGAATTATCCCAACATATTTTTACATAGATAACAAGGCATCTTTGCAAGAGGCAGAAAGGAAGAAAGTGTATTTATTCTGACAGTAGAACTCCTTATTTCTTCTCCAGCTCAAGCAGGTCATCACCTTTTACAGACATTTCTCACTACCTGCCTGAAGAATATAGACAGCATCACCAGCCAAACATTTTGGGTGAAGTGGTATTAGCTGTATTAGGTATAAGTGGTATTAGGAGAGTTCTCAGGGCTCAAAACTGCTTGAGAAGAAAGGAGCAACATAGAGGTATTGATCTTTTATTTTCTTCATTTCTCTGGTGCAGATAAGGGCAATTACCAGCCTGCTTTGTTCAGTGGTGCTTTTTTCTAGTAGTTTAAGAAAATTTTGGCTTTATTGCCAAGAATTGCCTTGCCAGATCCCATGATGACCTCTACCTTGAAGTATGTGCAACTCATTCTTAGAATGATTCCACCTTCCAGAGCATCTTTGGTTGAGCAAACCTTTTTTTGTCCCTGCCTGTTGTTCTTGTAGTCTAATCTGTCAAGCTGTGGATCAAACTACTTCAGGGAAATTAAGAAATTCTGGCCTAGGTGACACCCTCTTTACTTTTTTAAGATATTAAACTTTTTGAATGTGACCAGTCTCTTTTCACCTCCAACTTCTGACCGGCCAATCTAAATGCAATCATGGCTGAAAAAGTAGTGAGTGTGTGATAGCATCAGGCAGAGGAACATCCCCTGGCATTTCCATGAGAAAGGAAGCCAGATGTTCAGCCTTGTCGGATCTTTCAAAGCACTGCTTTTTAATGAGGGATTTTTGGAAGCCATGTTACTGTCACTGAGGAAACCAAGTTGCAGGTCAAGGGCAGCAGGTTATGAAATTGGAAAAACAACTGGAAAGTAAGCAAGCCAAGGTCTTCACTCCTTGCAGTATCTATTTGCATGTATCTAGCGAGCACTCTAAAGGAAATTGGAGCTTTGATATTTGTGATCCTCCTGCCTAGTCATTTTGCAGCTCTGCAGATGTAGGTGGTCACTCCTTGTTCCAGCTCAGTCTTCCTGGCTCAGAGAGCAGGAACTACAGTAGTCCTGGATTTCCCAGGTGTTGGAAGCTGCAGTTCCCTAAAGGAGCATATCTGTGTGTATATATTACTTGCTTCCCAAAAGTAGCTCTGGGATCTACACTTCATCAACTGCAGCAGGCCACAAAAAATGAGAAGATGGAGAAGAGTGAGCTGCAGTGCTCACATTTTATCCTGCACAGTGTCACAGAAGGGTAGGTGCTTCACAGCTGAAGCATGAGGGCAGTGGGGCTTGCCCTGCTTTTGTTAAAATGTTTTAGCCCCCAAAAAAGACACTTAACAATGGTAACTAAGGAGAACTTCACTGAGCAGCTTATAATGAAGGCAAGACAGATTTGCTGGCAGCAGTCTTGGAGTTGTGAGGCAGAGTAGAGTTAATATTTTGCATTTGATTAGTGGATGAGATATTCCTCAGATGGATTGAAACCTGTAAGTGCTGGTGTGTGGAAAGAAGATGAAGGAAGAAGGGTACCTCTTTAAAAGCTGTTTCCCCTATGTTCTTGCACTAATCATCTTCTATCCTGGGAATTCTGACAAATTTCACGTTACCCTTTTGGCAAGGTGTCAGGTGGTCAATGACCTTTGGCCAGTACCAGGAATGAACACCAATCTGCAGACAGCAGCTGTGTGCAAACATTTTGGTAAACTCTGATGTTTTTCAGAGAGTCACTCCTTGTGCTGTTTTGTTTTGTTTTACCTCTCCTGCAGCTTGTGGAGAGACCTTGCAGGACTCAACAGGGAATTTCTCAGCCCCTGGCTTTCCAAATGGCTACCCCTCCTACTCTCACTGTGTCTGGAGGATCTCAGTGACCCCAGGGGAGAAGGTAGGTGCCGCACAGGAACAAAATGTACTCTGTGTTTCTCTTGCATGTGGTTTTGCCCATGATGACAGTGTTAGCAGCTGTCAAAAGATCTTTGCATGCTGTAAGTACAGGGGTGGAACCTGGAAGGGCTCCTGAGTACCACTGCTGTCCTCCCAAAGATGGGGTCAGGAATACGTGATCCTGAAGAGAGAAGAGGTATAGTTGGAGCAGATACCCCTCACAGGTCTGGGCTGTGCGTTGATCTCTGTTCCTTCCTCTCAATTCAAGGCTGAACTCTGCGTGGACATTTCCTGCCACCCACTAGCTCCAGCCAAGCTCAACTTTCAAAGCCAGTCAGATGAGTGAGATAAAATGTGCCAGCAAGCTGGGGTCCCAGAGGGAGCCGAGGACCTGTGAGTGACACCAGTGGCCTGCCCCTGTAATGTAGGCATAATGTCCCTGTCAGGGGACTCCCACTCCCTGCCTTGAAATGCCAAGCCCTGCTGCGCATCAGTCACCATCCTTGTCCACTTTCCAACTCCTTTTGTTTTATTGATCTTCCTGTGGAAATTAAATCTTTCCTTAATCCACTAACACCAGCCCTTCAGGCTTTTAATGACATACCAGGCTGTAAGAATGTGTAGCCTGGCTTGGGATCTACTCAGCAGAGTGGCTTTGCTGAGGACCACCCTTGAGATGCACTTAGGACTCGAACAAAGAGCAGAGCTCACTCGTTTTGCAGCAGCTGTCTTGCTCTGGGACCCAGCTCTGTCACCTGAAAGCCCAGTGCTAAGCTCCTGCCATTAGCTGCAGGGAGAGTTTCACAAGGTGCAGAGGTGTCAAGAACTGTCCATATTTTGGAAGTATGGCACTGGGATTATTGCGGTGTAAATTTTACTAAAAACTCACACATTGTTTCTCGGCCTCTTCAGAAGAGTTGTATAGATAGATACCAGCATCTAAATACTTGAACCACTGGTGTTAGTAGTGTTAGGGTGGGAAAAAAGGAATTAAGTTCAGATTAAATTCTTCAATTAATTTTTTTAATCAAATGCAGCAAATGGTACAAAGTAGCATCACAGCCCTGAGGCACTAGCTTAGAACAGTAATGGACTTATATTCATCTTCACAGAAACAGATGAATCTCCTTTTGCTGTCAAAAGTCAGAAAACTCCAGAAGTGTGACCAATGTAAGCGACACTGTTGCAGACTGCACTCTGCACATCCAGCCAGGACTTTGGGAGAGAGTATTTTAATCTAATAATACTTCAGATATAAATTAATAAATGGGTCAAATCTTGCAAGGACAAGACATGCCATGAGAACAGCCCATCAGTGACTTCTGCAGGCTCAGAGCAAGGCCTGGGCTCCATGTTACAGAAGAAGAAGACCAAAGGGATAAAATTTTAATGCTAAGCTCTGCTCAGTAAAGCCAATGAACCCAACTGCATCATGGTGATGGTATGAACATAATTGTCAGAATGTGAAAAAATTAGCTAGTTCTTACAAGCATAATTTATTTAAGAGTATATAAATAACTGTGTTTTGGGGCATTTTGTGTTTCTCTCCTGAATCAAAACCAAGGATTCAATTTCTAATTTTAAAAAATCTAAACCGGGCTTTTAAAAAATGTAATATTAGTAACTGAGGAGTGGTGACTCTGAATTACTGAGTGGATAGTGAAGTGCTATCTGCTGACATGCACTTTGATGGTCTCATTAAAATAACTTGAGAAGCCTTCCTTTTTTAGGTGGAAAACTGATTAAAAAAAATCCAACCAACTGTGCAACTGTTTTTTCCTGCATACTCACTCAGGCAGCACTGTAGCAGATGTGAAACTCATAATCTGTAGAGTCTTCTCTTTAAAGTAGCTCCCTTCTCAAAGAGAAATGTGCACTCTTTCAGATTATGTTGAACTTCACATCAATGGACCTTTTCAAAAGTCGCCTTTGCTGGTATGATTATGTGGAGGTGCGTGATGGCTACTGGAGGAAGGCTCCGTTACTGGGTGAGCAGCTGTTTCATTTTAATTGCAGTTTCTATGTTCTTCTTGATGCTTAGGGGGTGGGAAAACAAACAAAAACAAACCATCCTTTACCTGGAAGGCATCTAAGTCCAGCAAGTGCACTGGCCACCTATTGATGCCTCCAGCCTGAAATATCAGTGCTATATTCATACCACTCCTAGCCCTTTGGTAGCAAAGACTTTATTCCTCCCTTTTCCAGCTTGAGAAGTGAGGCAGAGAGAGAAGTGATCCAGGGGCATGGCTGGAACTGAAAATGTGGTTTCTGGAATTTTATTATTGCTTTTTTCTAAGACCAGGGTGGAACTGTCAGGCAGTCAGAATGAAGCTCATGGCTCAAGCTCCTGCCATCATTTCTCAAGTATTTGTGTTGACAAATACACCAGGGTCTGTACCTTAAGCCTCTGTACTTCTAGCAGGGAACTTGTTAGACTGTACGTAGGATCTCAGACTGTGCAAGGGCTCTACTCTGCACCTGCACACAAAGGTCTCAAGGAAATACAGCTCATCTGTGACCTCCCTAATCCTCTGCTTCCTGCTATCATAACTGCAAGTTTTCCTGTTGTTCTGATCCTGACTTCATTCCCTAACATCAGTGTCCCGACATGTAAAATTCTGTACTGCAAGCAGCCCTTCCTGCCTGAAAGAAAAAAAGGTTGTGTAGCATCACCAGCTTGTGTTAGAGAGGCTGTGCCCCATGCTGTAGCACAGGACTGAGCTAGGCAGCGTGGGGTTAGGGGGCTTAGGGGGGTCTGGGTGCTTTCCTTGGCTCCACGAGACATTCCAGCCCTGGTACCACGTGAGGTTCTGAGGCTGAAGCTGTGCTGCTCCCCAGAGGTTTCTGTGGGCCTGCCTTTTTGTGCAGTTGGCAGCTGGTTTTATTCCTTCCTGCCTGTTTTAGAATCAGCAGCATTTATTGATACCTTCTGCTGCACATGCATCAGGTAACATTGCTCCAGTACCTGCAGCTTGGGACCTAATTATTTATTTTTTTAATGCTGGGTAATCTAAAGGTTTTTCAGAATCCAAGCACCTCCCTGTCCCTCTAGTGCAGGTGGACTCAGGAGTGTTCCCATTTGGAAGGAGACACTGCATGAGTGGCCACAACTTCCGCAAAGGGCTGAGCCCATGAAATTAGCTCTGGAGAGGAAGCCAGACAACAATTCAGCAGGGGGCAGGGAGGGGGATTAGTGGGAATTATGAAAGCACGGGCTTCTTGCAGAGAGAAAAAGATACATGTGTGCTGCATATTTTCCCAGGGAAGTGTGTGAAAACCCAGCCTTTAAATGGTGTATAGCTTTTTATTAATGGGCCCTTTATCACACTCTGAGGAGTTTGCTCGTTCTTGTTCCTCATCTGTGTTTCCTCTCCTTGATACCCTTGTTAAAGTCCAAGTCTAAATCCAGGAGGCAGTTGCTCAGTGACCCTAGAGGAAGGACCTGAGCATTGCTGATGCTGTTTGCTGCTATCCACTTTGGGAGTGGATAATTAACCATGGAGCAAAAAAACCCTCTCAGTGTCTTCTTTTTCTTGAAAGAGATTGAATGACTGCTGAGGCTTAACTGGGGAAGAAGTGAGAGCAGAAAATGAGATGAGTATTTTCTCATCAGCATAACCACATCCTCAATAGATGATCTTCTAGGTCCCTTCCAACCCCTAACATTCTGTGATTCTGTGATCCTGCCCTGGTTTGGCGTGGACAATTTGCTCTTGGGTGCAGAATGCTGAAGGGGTTTCTGAGACCTAGCAGGTGGAAGGAATGCTCCTTAGTGCCACATCTGTAGAAGGACAGGAGACGATTCCTTACCCTTGTAGCTTGTTTGACCAATTATGTGATCAAAACTAGAGCCCTTTTGAATTTACCAGGTCAATGGAGGCTGATTTGTGCCTACTGGATTCTGCTCCCAGCAGAAGAAAATCTTTATTAATTTAATAGTTGAGGGGAATATTAACTAACTGCAGGGGGGATAATGGGGTAGGGACAACAGAAACTCATCCAAAAGCACAAGTGATGTCAGCAAAAGGGTGTTTTACACAAGCACAGCTCCTTTAACCACAGACTCCTTGCGGAGCCACATGTGCCTGCTTTGCTGTGCCACCCATCAGACAGGAGATCTTGATCATCTTTTTCCTGCCTTCTAGGTAGATTTTGTGGTGACAAGATCCCTGAACCAGTAATCTCCACGGACAGCAGGCTGTGGATTGAGTTCCGGAGCAGCAGCAACATCCTGGGCAAAGGTTTCTTTGTGGTCTATGAAGGTACAACCCTTAGCTGGAAGTCTGTCACCTTGCAGGGAGCATCCAGGCAGGATGCAGGGCTTTATGAGATCAGGAGTTCTGCTTCACTGCATGATTAGCTACAGCCCTGCTCTTGTTTCTATGGGAGCTGTCAGGTTCTGTGGGCTGTTTCAGCAGAAAAGGCATGGATCTTCCAACTAGATCATCACAGTTTTGGGGTGACAACAGGGTCATAGCACAGAGCAACAGCTTCCATTCATAGGCCAGGTTCTGTTTGCCCTAAACAGCCCATGAAAGTAGCAGTTCCTGGTGTAGCAGATCCTTCCAGTCATTTAACAGGCAAAGTTCTGTTTCAAACAATGCATTTTTCTATCACTAAATGACACTTATTTTGTTGTTTGTTTGGTCATGTTTTTTTCTCAAATGCAAAGCTTGTTCCTTGTTTTCTCCCTTGTATCTTCTACTTACTGAAGATTAGAAATGAACGTGAGATCTTTTGCAGGTCAGATACTTTGGAAACTTGTATGGCACTGGAATTCTGAAACCACTTCAAAGGAAGAATACTATCTAATGGAATACCACCAAAGTCACTAACAAATCAGCAACAACCATTCTCTATATATGTCTATTTTCTTACAATAATGATTCTAATATGTATTAAAAGCCTTCATTTTCCTCTGGGCAACAGTAATTTCCTTAGAAGTACCACTGTTGTCAACATCATGGAGTTTGACTATATTTGTATCACTGTTGCATCATCTTCTTTCTGCAGCCACGGGAACAAGCATGGCACTTGATGCCAAGTGTCCAATATACTAATGAATATTAACAGAGGGAAATGAAGAAAATATGGGACTGTTGGGGGAGTGTATATAAAGCCTAAGAGGATTTCACAACAGAGTGGGGCTAACAAATCTTTCACAGGAGAAGTATCTGGTTTCTGCACAAATTGTTGCCTCAGAGACAGAGATAGCTTGCTTGATTTTTGGTCGGTTTTTTTGGGGGTTGGTTTTTTTTTTTTTTTGTTAGGGTTTTTTTTATGTCTCTCCTGAAAAGCAGCTGTTGCCTGGACCATGTAGTTTGTAACACCTCTTTTATGGAAGTTTGTTGGAAGTAGAAGCAATCAAACTAGCATGTCTCTAATAGACTGTTTTATTTTAGCTTACTGCTTTGATGAGCTAGTCAGCTTAATTCTTACAGTAGGTTATTACCAAGTGTTACGTGCTCCAACCTGGGGAAAAAAAACCAAGATGATAAATGTTTTTGGAAAGCAACTTCTCTGTTTTTCATCACAAGTATTAGTATGGCATCATGCTTCGTATTGCTAAATGATATTGAAAGAAACCAAATTTTTACATTGGCTACATGCCAAAGTCACTTTGCAAAACTTTATTTTCTCTTTATAATTTTCTGTATTTCCTGTTTATTAATAAATTACTCCTAAAGTTTTAGTAAACATGAGCAATACTTGCTTGACTTGACTTTTGAAGAGAGCAAATAGAAGTGGAATGTGCATCTAGTGGTCAAGCTTTGCATCCCTCCAACTGTTCATACTTTCCTGCCTCTTCAAGGGTCTGGCTGTTTATGTAACCTTTTTCTGCAACAAACTTCCCTTTGCAAATGTATGAAATCTATGGCTAAGCCTGAGAGCATGAACAGAGGATGAGTGGTGGAAGACAGTTTGTACCACAGAAAGAGTGATGGCCCATCATATAGTTCTTTTTTTAGCTCAGCCTCCTCTTGTCAGTGCAGCAGGTAGTGAGATTATCTGTATCTCCATACATAACATATTTACTGAAATTAGAGTTTCACCAAAAATATTCCTTAATTGCTGTTACCCTCCAATACAAGCTCTGGTAACAGCTTGGGTTTTTTCCTCTGTTGTTGGGTAATTTTCTCAGCTCTTTTGTACCTTCTGTGTCTAGGAGATAAAGGTAATTTAAAACTTTTATTTCCAGGAGAGACTGCCCATTTAAGGGCAGTTTAATTATTCTCTCTCTTTTTTTTTTTTTTTGTCTAAAAACTCTCTGTGTTGCTATTAGTTCCTCTTTTTCTTTTGAACTCTTCTCCCTCACATACTGAAAAACCAAAGTGGCTTTTAGCACTGCTCTGTCCTCTGCTTTAGTATAAACACTCATGCTTCTGAACTGGGTGAGGACTGCTTTTTGGATTTGGATTGCTGCAGGTCTTGGCCCTAAAGTTTTCAGTTGGGAGGGAAGAGGCAGAAGCATGTAGCCACTTGATGGGAGAATTGCTTAATACTAAATGACAGTTAATGTAGTGAAAGTGTCCTAATAGTTCAGTCTCCTTGTTCCTTTTCTTTCATGAGATTCAGATGGGAAGATGCTGGTGGTTTGCCCTACAGCAGTGCTGGCAGCTCAGAGTTTGTCATCACTATTGCCTTCTCAGGCTCAATCAGCAGATGTTCTAATTTCTGCAGCAAGCCATTTCCAGCATGTAACTGATGCTTGGCTGAATTTCCACGTGAACTGCTGCAGCAGGTAGAGGAAATGCTGTTTGCTGGCTGACAGTTTTATGGCTGTTAAAAAACCCAATTGTCAATTATCTTGTAGTCCTCTTTCTGTTAGGTGGAGGAGACACTTCTTTATAAGGTCCCTTAGAGGTTCTCTTTAGCACCACTTGTAGCTCTGCTGGTGCCTTAGCACTGATTCTCTGAGAAGTTAGTGCTTCACTAGTGAAGCAATGGTTTTAACTGGGACACGGTTAAACATTGCCAGCTTGACAAGGGCAACATCAAGACAGTGTTAGCCAGTGCAAGCGATTCCCAGGACACTACTGGGAGACCCATGTCTAAGTTGCTGATGCAATGCATTGCGGGTAGACCCCACAGGGATGGTTGATGTCTGGCAGATGTCACTGCAGTGCCACCTCTCTTGTACTTACTCTCAGTGCTTTTTATTTGCTTGAATTTAAACAGAGAGAAAACTTTCATATGTTGTTTGTAGATATGTGTCATGCAGCAAGTAGCACAGGTTTTAGCCTGTGATCTTACCCTCATTGGTTACGTAGTCAGGGTAATTATGCTCAGCTGCTGTTGTTTTTGAGGTCTCTGCTAGTTTTGTGCTAATCTCGATTTTCATTAAATTTTCTGATCTTTGTCTTCAAACTTACTCATTCTTACATTAATCACAAACCTTAACTTTTCACACACAACAGTCAACCTGATGATCTCCCTGGTGAACAGCTCAACTCAGGCTTGGTAATACTGCCATCGTGTGGCCGGACTACATTTGAAACTTTTATTTTGAGGGGTTTTTCACCAATTTTTTTTTGGTTCTTAGTGCTGATAGCAAGTTTTAAGCAGTTGTGAAGGTGACCAGGAGTGTGAAACACACAAATCCATGACAATTCTCTGTCCCTCAGTGAGTTCACGTTCTAAGGAGACTGGCATAGCAAGACAGGAGATGCTGTCACTGAGGCAGAATGTTAGATTTCTAAAAGCTTGTATGACTTGTGTGGTGCCTTTCTGTAGCAAGCAGTATTGATAAAGATTTGAACACGAAAGAAGGCTACATATGGAACAGGCTTTACCTAAGGAAAAACCTGCAGTCTTGTGATTTTGCTGTTTGTTTTTCATGAAGCTATTTGTGGTGGAGAGATTCACAAAGATGCTGGCCAGATCCAATCTCCCAATTATCCAGATGACTACAGACCTTCCAAAGAATGCATCTGGAAGGTCACAGTTTCAGAGGGCTTTCACATAGGAATCACATTCCAAGCCTTTGAGGTGAGAAATGTCATTGTATATGAAATTATAATACTATTTTGCCTCTACGTCCTTTACAATCAAAAAGTGATGTAAATAATACTAATTTATTTTCAAAACCCCAAACACTAATACTTCAAAACATAATTTCTTCACACAGGAAGTTTGCTCAGTATTCTCTGAGCCAAGAACCATATTACATGGTTAGCTAGGTGCTGAATGATCTGTTTCTGAATGTTGATGTATGAGTCACAGACAGGAGTGGACAGGATTTGGGTTGGTGCATAAATCTCATGTATCCCATAGGCTCCTGTGGCCTGTGCACACTTACGGTGCTTGTCCTGGAAAAGGCTGACACCACTTCCACCAGCTGTGACCCCACAGCTATTCCCTGGACCTACTTGTTTGTAGTTGTTCTGCTTTGTTCCTTACAGCTTCTCATGGAACAGCAGCTTGTAGGTAGTTTCACCAGAGAGTAGACATGAAGTAGCAGTAGAACTGGGATGTCCCTGGTCTTGAACAGAAAGATTGTTCAATGGCAGCTATGAGACAAGTATCTAATTGTGACCATGTGTTTGGGATGCTTCTTTGGAAGCTGATCTCTGTCCAAATCCTAACTGGGTAGCTAACCTGACTCAGAACACTCAATGCTAGTGACCTACAGGCACATCCTTTTCCCACTGCAGATTGAATGGCACGATGCATGTTCTTATGACTACCTGGAGATCCGAGATGGTCCCACTGAACACAGCCCACTGATTGGTCACTTCTGTGGCTATGAGAAGCCAGAAGATATCAAATCTAGTTCAAACAAAGTATGGTTGAAGTTTGCATCTGATGCAACCATCAATAAAGCAGGTTTTGCAGCAAATTTTTTTAAAGGTATGTGATCTATTACCTCTCAAGGTCAAAACTAGGCATAATTCATCCCATATCCTACTGCCATCCCAGTGTGATTGGTTACCATTGTATCTAACTGTAGCTAAGACTTGTCTCTACAACCACCAATGTCAAGTTTATATACAAGAGGTGTTTGATGCCAAGGCATGAATACCACCTCCCTGATTAAGACAGAATGAAAGGCTGCTGGGTCAGTACCTGCACAGGCACCAAGTTGTTTCACAGCAGGACAGAATGTTACCCCTCCTTTTATTCATGCCAAGGGACATTGGTATTTTCAAGGAAAGTACCAGGAGTGCTTAAAAACAATTGAAGAGTGTTAAAAACAACTCTCTGTTTAAGTTCTATTCCAAATGAAACCTCTGGAAGGCAGGTGAATTTGAATGCAAGTGGTATCCTTGGGAAAATTTCTGAGTGCTTTAGGAGACAAATGTTTTCCCAAACTGAGATCCTCTTCAGGAAGATGTAAATAAGACTAAGATTTTTCTTAAGAGCTGTACCCGAGATATGATCCTTTGCCAGCACCCTGGTTACCTGATAAGGGCAAGAACCAAATGTCTAACTGCTTGGGAAAATACCTGTGGAATTGCTGTGAGGTAGATGTTTCTCTTGGGTTCAGTGATAGTTGTACAGAAATAATAATTGCAATGCCAATATTTGGATTGCTTAAGTCCTTTAATTCCACTTGAACTTTTGTCTTGCATTAAGGGCGTCATGGTACATTTGGATCTCTCAAATTTACAGGACAATGTACTTTGTGAATTAAACTTTATTTCATGAGGTCACTAAGGAATACAACAAACACACAGCAGGGCTCAATCCCCTTTGCTCAGACTAGTCTGTCACATGAATTCACTTTTTCACCATTCAAGTCATAACATTTCATAACTTATAACCTATAATTCTTAATCCATGTACTTACGTGGAAAAAAAAATAGTTAAATAAAGTTTAAATTACAGAGTATGTTGTCCTGTGAATTTGAGAGATCCTAATGGACCATGACAAAGGGTAATTACACAATTACTGGCAAATACTGTGACGTTTAATTCCAGTCCCTGAACAACTCTCACAGTGCCTAGACTTCCTTGTTTAAATTTCTTGGGTTCCGTAATGGCCCAGAGACTATTTCTTCCTGAAGACATTTTTTCTTCTTTCAGGAACTTCTTTCAGGAGACTTCTTGACCTGCAGCAAGTCAATCTGTAGAATCTGAGATTCTCCTACAAGTTTGTAGAGGAGGAAAATTTACACACCTGAATCTGAGATGATTTCCTTGTGATGCAGATAGTCAGAAATATTTTCTTAATGTAAAAGCTGCACAAATGTGCACAACTGGTACAATTGCAGATACAGATACTGTTTGTGGAGTTTTTGCTGGCAGACTAGATCTTGCAGTGTTTGCTCAGACTCCACATGTTTAACCAGAAACTGTGTAGCTTGTGGAAGTCTAGAGTGTTGCTGAGTCCATAGCAGTAAATTCAGCTGAGTAACAAAGTGTATTTGCTTGGACTAAGTAAGCATCACAGTAGCCATAGCTACACAACGTCTAGCTGGCTTGCATTGTGGGCAGAGCTGATGCCAGTATGTAGAAGTTGGGTAGACATATCTGCAGGCTACATGTGGAGTTTCAAGCTGGGTTCTGAAGTCTGCAGCCTCCATATCCAGAGGGATTTTGACTACCAGCCATTCCATGAACAAAGTAAATTAACAAATTAGATGGCTCTGCAGGTGTGATTCAGACTATAACCTGTAGCTGATTAAGCAGTGGATCAGCTTTTTTTCTTATGAATTAATGGAAGGAATAGAGCTTCAATAACATATATTACAACACTGAGAGAAAATAGCTTGAAAATAAAACATTGAATTAAGGATGGAATTGAATGTTATGCTATGTGAGTACTTGCAGAGGCCACTTCTAAATTTTCAGAGGAAATAAATGTGCAAAGAGCTCAGAGAGGATAAGCCATTGCTCACATCCAAGAGACAGTGTCAGGAGGATATGGACAGCAACTACCTCATGTCCATCCCATCACATATATCTCAAGGGAAAGCTCTAGAGTTATTCTTTATTACTTATTTTATTTTTGGTAACAAATTGTATCACTGAGGACTGTTTTGTATATGTTTGAAGTTTTATTAGTGATGTGCTTGTCTTACAGTCACATTATCGTGTCTTTCTTCTTCATGGCAAACATTAGAGGAAAGACAATACATTGCAAAATATACTGCCCTTAGCCAGGATGTGTCCTTCCCATGGAAAAGACTGATCACAGGGAGTTTTGATGATCTTAGGAATTCAAAAGTGTGAAACAGCAGAGGTGATACCAAGGTCAAAAGAGGAGGAGAAGGTGGATGTTCTTCATGGCAGAGCAGATATTTTCTGCAGCCTGTGGAAGACCCATGCTGGAGTAGGGAGCATTAGAACCATATACTAAGTGTAGCTCCCCATCCCCTACTGCCTTTGCACACTCATGGCTTTGGTGAAGGGACTGAGCGTAAGCTGCAGTGATAGAAGGCAAGGGGAGAGGAATCTGGAGTAAAGTTGAGCCTGGGAAAGAAGGGTGGAAATGTATTTTCCCAAAGTGTTTTAAAATTTGTTTCTTTTTTTCATTTTCCAGTTTTTGTTTCCCAATTCCCAAATCAGTACTCAGATATTTCTATTAATTGGCAATCAGTTAAATTCCCCAAGCTGAGTCTTGTTTTGCCCACAGCAGTAATTGGTAGGTAATTTTCCTGTTTCAACCCAGGAACTTTTTTACTCCTGTCCTTCCTATTTTCTTCATTCCACTGGAATGGGGCATCAGGAAGGGAGCAAGCAGCTGTGTGGGAGTGTGGCTGCTGTCTGAGGCCAACCCATCACAGCCATGTTAATAAACCTATCTGCTAAGGGATGTATGTGGAATCAGGTGTCAGGGTGAGAATCCAGTACAGTTACCTGTATATTAAAATGTCATTTCAGGTTGTTGAGATTTGATTGGAAGAAGATTACTTCAGCATCTAGGGTAGCAAAATTTCATGTATCTAAAAAAAGGATCAACTACCTGCATGTTCTGCCAGCTCCTGTTCTGCACACTGTTCAGTGGTTGTGGCCTCCTGCAGCTCCATTGCTGTGGGCACAATAGTGGACTGGATCTTGGCAGCTCAATTCAGTCAGGAACATGAAGAATTAAAACAAAACAAAAAAACAAAAACCACAAAAAAATCACACACAAAAAAAGCAAACACCAAAAAAAAAACCCAAACCAAAACAAACAGGAGCAAATGAGAACAAAATATGTTTAAGTCTTTCAAGAAGACCATATTTTTTCTGCTCCTGCCTAGAAAAAGCACTCCTGACTACTAGCAGTAATTGTAGTCCTTTTATTTTTGGTGGTAGGAGTGTATTAGCACTTTTTAGGTTTGCCACAGTGCCTGCTCAGTGGGCTCAACTTGTCAGCCAGTGCTGTGGTTCTTCTGTCCAAAAGTGTTGCCTGAGGAATACATGGGGGTTGAGGTGGTCAGGAAAGTGTGACTTGTTCTGGTTTTCTCTTCACAGAGATGGATGAATGTTCCCTGCCGGACAATGGTGGGTGTGAGCAGCACTGTGAGAACACACTAGGCAGCTACAAATGCACCTGTGAGCCTGGCTATGAGTTGACAGCTGATAAAAAGAGCTGTGAAGGTGAGAAACCTCCAGATTGAGGCATCTGTGTATAGGTTCGGTGCTACAGCTAATAATGAAATGGAATAAGCTTGGGAATTATTTTCATTGCCCCTATATCCTCTTTGTTTCTGTTTACATTCCTTCACCTGAAAAGTTTCTTTTTGTCAACATCTTCCTTGAAAATAATATTTTGCAAACAGGTGTACTTCCTGGCCCAGGGATCATTGTTCAGACCAGATATTCTGCACCACAGAAGAAGGGGAGCATTATAACCTGACAGTTGAGTAGCTCAGAAGTATTTCAATCCAAGGCTGATTTTTTTTTTAAAAGAAATTTCTTTTGTAGAATAAATATCAATGTTTTGCCAATGTACAAAACAGAAATTCTCCATAATGAGGAGTCAGTTCCCTTCTTCTGTTATGGGGAGGAGAAATTGATTCTGTCAGCTTTCCTCTTATACAATTAATCTCTTGCAACAAGTGTTTGCTCCCACCAACAATACAGCTGTTAGCGTGGTGAGAATCCATCCATTGTTCTTGTCTCATAGCTCTGCCTTTGAGCTATGTGGAGCTCCACATACTGTGAGTGCTGCTACCAAAGTCACCCAGTTTTCCCTGACTTCTGCTGTTATCAAACTGTTCAGGGAAGGCTCCTATCGACTGTGTGAGGGCAGAATTAGGTATATGCAAACAGCTTTTGGAAACTTTTAGAAATAATTTCTTGCACTTTTGAGCAAACCAGTTGGTATAACTCTTCAAGCGTTTTTTGAACTTCCTTCTTAACTTTCTATTTTAAACTTAATTTGTGGGCCATACATAAAAGATGTTCTTTGAAACTGTAGTGATATGCACATCAGAGTAAATTTGTTTCTCCAGACATGCTTACTACCCCTTTTTTGTATTGAATCCACTCTGTTGAGTTAGTGCTCTTAATGCAGAATGATGCTGGGAAAAAGGTGCAGGAATCTTTTATCCCTGTGGGTTTTGAGGATGTGATTGTATCTCATTAATCCCAAGAAACAAACAGACAAACAAACAAAAAAAGCTTCATTGCAAATAGATTTTTACAGCAAAACAGCAAACTCAAATGGATGGAGATGTCCTAAATTCTTAAAATTTAAAATAATTAAGCTAAATCCTTGGCTTTGTCTTCAGTTTTCCCTGGAGAAGATGCGGTCCACATCTAATAAGCCACTGAAGAGTGGGCAGCTGTGTATCTTCCCTAGGATTCCATTATTGAGAAACTTGAAATAGTAAGGTTTGTAGGACTGAGCATGGGCGAATTTACCAAGCTGACATTTACTGTGCATGTATTGTGCCTGTCAAGTCAACTGATCCACAGTAGCCCAAGGCTACAGAGTAAAAAGGAGATCAGTGTTACATGGTTTAAGTAGCTCTCAGGAGCATAGTCTGTGTGTTTCACTGGTGATTTATAGCAGGTGGAGTTTCTTTCTTCTTTGCAGTTGCCAGCATTTTAAATCTGTTCTGGAGGCTGGGATTTGAAATGTGTCACCAGCCAGAGTCTGATTCATTTCCTAGCTCACAGTGTGGCCCAATCTGTGTGTCTGAACAGAACCAAATAACACTTGTGTTCATTTTTCATCTCTCCAGCTGCCTGTGGAGGCTTCATCGCCAAGCTCAATGGGACCATTACTAGCCCTGGATGGCCCAAGGAATATCCTACTAACAAAAACTGTGTCTGGCAGGTGGTAGCTCCTGCCCAGTACCGCATCTCTCTGCAGTTTGAAGTGTTTGAGCTGGAGGGTAATGATGTACGTAACCGGTCCCTGCATCTCAGAGGTGTAACTGTTGGCTAAATTGCAACTGGATAAATCCTTGGGGTACAAGGAAGACGAGACTTTGTCTTACTGGTTGACCTTCTAGTTGTTTCCCCACCCTTGATGTAATAAGCCAATAACAGTGGTTGTTCCCCTTGAAGTTGGGATCTGCTTCCTCTATAGAGTGGAAGTATTAATGCTGTTCTGTTACAAATGGGCTTTTTTTCTCTACCAGTTTTGTGTAATTTTAGGTGTTTTCCATCTCCAATAGATGTCCCAATCCCCCACTCCCTAGAGCTGCCTTTGAAGGAAAATAATTGAAATGAACAATGAAATTGAGTTCTTCAAAGATAAACAAAATAATAATTAAAAGAGTCTGTTCTCTGCCCTGTCAAGGGCAAGGTGGAAACAGAACAAAGCATTCAGATCTCGCTTTCCTTGCTGTAAATGTGAACAGTTGCTCTTCCTTAATTCAGCAGGCTTCTGAAGATTGTTCAACATTGTCAGGTTCTTGGATAAGGTGGGAGTAGTTTTAGCGAAATTAAATGGAACCCTGGCTATTCTGAGAAACACATCTATGCTTTAAGACCAATGCAGCAAAGGAAGGGGGATGAGAACAATGACAGAGTAGAATTTGAGGAAGTTAGGAGTGTGTTTAAGGCTGTTTCTGTTACTTCTCAGTGAAACCTCTGTCACTTTCCTCTGAAATGCGGTGTTCCAAGTCGACAGAGCTGAGTAATCCCCTCTCTCATCAGGTCTGTAAATACGACTATGTTGAGATTCGTAGTGGGTTGACTTCTGACTCCAAGCTGCATGGCAAATTCTGTGGCTCAGAGAAGCCTGAAGTGATCACTTCTTATGGCAACAACATGAGGCTGGAGTTCAAGTCAGACAACACAGTCTCCAAGAAGGGCTTTAAAGTTCACTACTTCTCTGGTATGTGGCTGTATTCTTTCACTTGCTTACCTGTCTCCTCTGACTGAACCTCTTGTTTCAGGTGAGTTTTCCTCATCCTTCTGTCAAATCAAACAGAGTGTTACATGGTTAGTTACATCTAAAACGCATGGTTTCTCTGTGCTGTGTCACCTTTCATCTTTATTTCTTCATGAAGTATATAGTTCCAGTTTCATAGTGTGATGACAGTAAGATGCATGAATTTCATCAATACCTCCAGTCCTTCCACAGCAGGAAGCAAGGGGGAACTTGATACTAGAAGTTACTTCCGTCTCTGTAGCCATTAAAGAAAAACTTTGTCCTCTGAAACTAGAAGATTTACAAATTTTCCTGAAGTCTTCTATGTGTCTTCAACCTTTCAAAACCTACATTCTATAATAAAGCATTTTTGTGATGCATTTCATGGAATGAAAGATAATTGTATTTGCTAAAAAGCTGCCTGGATGTATCCAGCAGCAGAGATTGAAGGCTTGCATTGCTTGTCTATTAGTCTGGGTTTGGATATTCCATCTGGTGACTGTGGTAGTCTGTTTTTCATTGTCAGTTCTAAGTGTTTGTTGGTTTGATCCTGCCCAGATAAGGATGAATGTTCTAAAGACAATGGTGGTTGCCAGCACGAATGTATCAACACTTTTGGGAGCTATGTATGCCAGTGCAGAAATGGCTTCACACTCCATGAAAATGGACATGATTGTAAAGAAGGTAAGGTCACCACTCTCTGCTGTCATGAAGGGCAAGGTGCTTCAAACATGGTTTGAAACTGGATGCATCCTCCCCCATGTCAGAAGGATGTTTGTACAGTGTACCAGCCTGGGCCACTGAAAAAACCCTAGGTAGCTGAAAAATTGCCTAGAAAAATGAAGAAAAGGGCTTGTTTTCTACTGGATCAATTCCCCAGTCTGGCCTTCTGTATGGCTGTGGGGGATGGACAGGGTGGGGATAAGAAGTTGAGCTAGTGAAAGGAGCAGTGGTGGGACATCACCATTAGACTAGTCACTGCTGCTTTATTTAACTTTTGGGTTGAATCAGAAGAGAAACGATAAGCTGATCTAACCACTTGCTGCTGCCAAAGTTAGTTTTCCTGCACCCCTACCCTGCCATCTGCTGCCATGGCCTTCCTGTGTACAGTCTCTGGTTCTTGTCTGATCTCTCCAGGAGCTGATTCCGCTTTTCAAAACAACTCAAGGCTGAGATAGCACCAGAGTCAACACAGTGGAGAGGTTGAATGCCATGTCTCTGGGAACAGGGCAGATGAGATGGAGGAGCTGGAGAATATGTTTTGGAGTAAGGAGTTGGATGAGGTTAATGAAGTTCAGGGGAATAAGATGGTCCATTTCACCAGCTGTCAGTTTAGCTCAAAAAATGTAAAGGACAAATCCACCAGACCTATGTAGCAATAAAAACTGTTGTTCAGTGACTGAAGACTTCCCCGTGTCTACCCCTTGTTGGGTCTAAGTGGGCAGAAAGGAGCATATAGGACATTATGTGGTTCCCATGTGAGACTTGCCTTATTGCCTTCATCTTGTGATTTCTCTCTCTCAAGCTGGTTGTGAGCACAAGCTGAATGGTGCAGAGGGAATGATGAGCAGTCCAAACTGGCCTGACAAGTACCCCAGCCGGAAAGAATGCACCTGGGACATTTCTGCAATGCCTGGCCACCGAGTGAAAGTAGTGAGTACCCAGTGAGTGGGAGTGCAAAGGGAGAAGCAGGCTGAGTTATGAGAAGCTGAAGTGACATTACCCCACCACTGTGTGAGTGGGAGTTTGATTCCCTTAGGCCCTGTGTGGAGCACTTAGAGAAGGGCATCCCAGGAGGCTGCTTCTTACATGCAAAAGGGCAGAAGGTCTCAGGGGGACAGAGGTCAGGGGTGAGGCAGCTTGGAGGAGTCTCCAGCAGATGACAGCTGTAGAGCATTGCTGTCTTTGTTAACTGAAAGTATAACATGCCCTACCTTGCCTACCCCTCCTTGTGACACACTCTGTTTAGACCATCTCTGCATAAGGTGGTGGCAGGGCCAGTCCACAGCCCCTCTGAGGGACAACTGTTAGGCTCATTTTACAGTGTGGCATGATGCTTATGGCAAAACATGCCCCAAACTGTGTAGACGGCCTGTTCTGTTCTAGTTTGTGGAAGGAGTGGGATGAGCATACCACTTGACATTTCATCCTCTACTAAATTGCACATTCATATTTACAAATGTCTTTCTTAATTCTCCTTATTCTTGATGTAGACCTTCAATGAGTTTGAGATTGAACAGCACCAGGAATGTGCCTATGACCACTTGGAAGTATATGACGGGCCCAACAGCAAGTCACCTATCCTTGGCCGCTTCTGTGGCAGCAAGAAACCAGACCCCATAGTGGCTTCTACCAACAAAATGTTTCTCAGGTTTTACTCTGATGCTTCTGTGCAAAGAAAAGGTTTCCAGGCAAAGCACAGCACAGGTAAGCTGGTTGCCTGCCCATACCCCAGTGGAATAAGATGTCATCAAATCTCACCTTGTTTACCAGGCAAGACAAGTCACACCTCTCTCTGAAATATGCTTAGACTGATTTTTAAGTGTTTGTAAGGTATGCTAATCAGTTTCCAGACCATTACTGGCACCATACCATAAATGCCAGCTTCCTTATCAGCTCAGAGGTCGCTTGATGTCAGACATTCCTAGTCAGTTCTTCTGTTTGGAAGAAGTTGGAGGTGTTTGGTTGAGCAGCAACTTTTCATCAACCCTTCAGAGACAACTTAGCCCATGTATTGGCCCATAGAACAGGTTGGTTATGGTGAAACCAGAAGTGGCCTGTGAACAGACATAGGAAGCTTGATCTTCTGACTGTGGAAGCCCAGATGTGGGCATACTGTACCAAGGTTCACTTTCTTGAAATCCCTGTGACTATAAACAGATGAACTGTGCTCTGAGCAGCAGTGCATGAGAAACTAGTGAGGAGGCATCTTCCTGGTTGGCTGCAGGGGAACTGCCCCAAAGCACGTGTGTTCTGCTGAAGCACAAGGCTACCTCTGTGCAATGCATGAGCAGAAAAGGATTATTTTGATCCCTGGCTTTTTAATGTGCTTCAGCTTACTGCTGGTAAAATACTTGCAGTCAGAATTTCAGCTGCAGGACAAGTGCCAAGAACATGTTATGTGGTCCTTTTAGGCAACTGCTGTAGAAAACAATACATTTTTTTTTCCAGAGTATAATGTGGCAGGAATCCCATCCTGCAAGTTTTAACTGACTGTGTCCTTACATCCATGTTCTGTACCAAAAAGACCAAGCTTCTGTATGCTATGTTGGTCAATGGATTCACAGGTGACTGGAGAACCCATTAAATTATGGTAGTTTGGTGCAGTGATTAATTACCTTCTTTGTTATATGTGCACTTCATGCTGGAGTTCTTTCCTGGAGGTAGGTCCTCTTATGAGACTGTCTGTTGTTCTCTTCTCTTCCTTCAGAGTGTGGTGGACTCTTAAAGGCAGAAGTCCAAACTAAGGAGCTGTATTCCCATGCTCAGTTTGGAGACAACAACTACCCAGGTCAAGCAAACTGTGAATGGGTGATTGTAGCTGAAGATGGTTACGGGGTGGAGTTGATATTCCAGACATTTGAGATCGAGGAGGAGGCTGACTGTGGGTATGACTACATGGAGATTTATGATGGGTATGACAGCACTGCACCCCGCCTGGGACGCTTCTGTGGCTCAGGGGTAAGCCAAGGGGGGGATTTCTTAGGCATAAATGGAGGTGGCAAGCAAGACAGAGGGGCAGCTCTCACAAACTTGATGATGAGAATGCGTTGTGTGTCTGGGGTTTGCTGCTTCTGTTGCTAGAGGTCACAGTCATTTGATCTGTTTCATAGAGTTAATTTGAAAAGCTTGCTGACTGACCTAACTAGCCCAGGGCCATGTGCAGCAGCAGGGGATTGTCACACTGCTGTGCCCCAGCCCTGCCACAAGAGTCTTGTTCAAATGTTGGAAACAGCTTCCAAAGGCTGGTTTCATCCTCAGTTGCTTCCTGCCTGAAGCCATGGCATATTGTGACCATGCTACAGCGAGGGCCAAGGGTGGAGAGACTTGCAGAGCTTCTTGTTGTGGCATGCTGTCCTAAACTGTTATCTATGTCCCCATTAATGGGAGTGACAGTTACTATGGGAAATAATGTGATTTTGAAAACTAGAGGCTCTGTATTTAGTTTATCTAGGACATCATGAAATGATGTGAAATGAAATGGGTAAGGTTCTCATTGCATTTAAAGAGAGATATCCAAGGAGCAGGTGTGTCAAAGAAATCCTTGAAAACTGAGAAATGATGTGGAAAAAATAGAGGCACAGCAGCTTAGTGTGAAGAAATTCAGGGTTACAGGGTAGTAATTTACCTACCTGCACACTGACAAATGGAGAATGTCTGGGAACATGTTGGTCCTGCAGAGAATCTCAGGGAGGTTATAGCACATTACAACAGTGGGGGAGATAACTAGAGTTACCATGAAAGATGCATGGCTAAGTTGTTTTGCTGCTAATGAAACCTGAGAAGGCCTCAGATGCCAAACAGGGTCCAGTTTAGATTGTTTCATTTCCTGAAAAGAGTAGGACAAATTAGAGAAAACTTAGAAGGCTAGAACAAGAACATCCAGGGAGTCCTGTGAATGTAACCCTCAAAAAACAGCTGGAGGAACTGGGATTGTAGAGTGGGCTAGCATCAGTCTTCAGACATAAAGGGAAGCTTGCAAAGAGCTAGGGTATGGCTCAGGAAGTCAGAGAAGGGCAGGAGGTACTCAGTGCTCAATTTTTGTGTTTCCTCACCAGTCTGTGAGTTTAAATTCTAGCAATACAGCATAGAGAGTTATCCATCAGACTTGACCACTCTATGCTGTCTTCTTTACTTTTCTGCAGCCTCTGGAAGAAATCTACTCTGCTGGGGATTCCATCATGATTCGATTCCACACAGACGACACCATCAACAAGAAAGGCTTTCATGCCCAATACATAAGTACCAAATTTCAGGATGCATTGCACATGAGAAAGTAGCTTGACTGCTCCTCACAGGCGTTCGCATCTGAAGAATGACACATTTGACTGTGATCTTTGTCTTTTTTTTTTTTCTTTTTAAGCTTCTGTGCACCTGACCAAAAGCAGTGTACAGTATTTTCTGTAACTAAACTTAAATCCAGTCGAAGGATTACTAGCTCTGAAATTACTAGCATGACCCTTTCTCAATGACATACCCAAGACCAAAAATTGTCTTCTAATCATACCTGCCAGGGCATAAACATTGTATTTGCACATCTTGCCATGGGACTGAGTGAAGACTTGAGACTGAATTGAGAAAAGCCTTCATCTCTTGCATATCCTGTTTATAGGTGATGTTTCCTAAGCATTGTTTACTCATGAGCTGTCTGAACACATGTTCTGGAGCAGATGATGTGGACAGCCACCCAGTAGGATATTCTCAAAGGACCTTGGGAGCCACCCACTCTCCCCTACCAACCCAAAATACTCTGTGCAATAAGTGAACAACCACATGGTTGGGACTTCATCACTCCTTCAGTCCCATCTATTTATCTTCCTGGTTGTTGTGGGTTGAAAGGTAGGCAGAGGCACAGGGACTGTCTTTTTAGAGCTTCTAGCTACTTGGATCATGGTGAACGAGAAGGGCCTGCCACCTGATTTGCAGTAGTTGTTGTAGTATATGTTGAATGGAAGTACTTTAATGCAGTGGCCAAGGGAAAGATGGTGGCTGACAGGGAAGTGCTGTGGTGGGGTGCAAGGCATGACTGTGATGGTGGCAAATCTTAACTGGAGTGCTTGACGGTGTGCTCCAGTTACACCACTAGGCAAGGCAGCTCAGAGGGGTGTGGCAGCAATCTAGGCCTTATCTTAAGGAATCTTCCTCCTCACTCCACCCACATTCACTTTCTCAGCCTTCTTTGCACCGCTCCCTTTCCTTAGTACCACTTCCATTTGAGCCCTTTCTTTTCACAGCTGAATTGCTCCTCCCAGGCCTCCCCACTACAACTTAGGACTGCTCTGCAACATGAGCTAGCTGGAGCATCTCAATGAAGGGAATGCTGAGCCAGAGATAGTCAAGGTGTCCCTGAGGCAGACGGACAAGGGCCATGCTACAGGTCAGCTCTGGTGAGCTCTGGGAACCTGTGAAACATATGCAAGCTCAGGCATGGGACTAGGAATGGGAGAGGTCTACTGGTTTCTGCTTCCTCCCTGATCATTGCTGGCCCACAACTCAGTCTCTTAACTTCATGGCAGGGGTGCAGGCGAGATGGTGACTTAAGCACTTTGGGCTATAAGGCTCAGACATGTCTGTGTTGCAGTTATTTATGTACATGGAAGCTACCAAGCTGTGGACTTGGATAATTAACAGGTAGCTTGGCACTTCTTTGGGAAAAAGTAGGGAAAACTGGTTTTAGAGGAACCACTGTAATTGAGCTGTTGATATGTGAAGATAAAAAAAAGAGGGAAAAAATAAGAGAGACTTTTCTGAATTATATAAATAAGGCACTCATGGGCAATTATGAGCTAAAAGCTGAGGTATGTTAGCTTTAATAAAGTATTTATAATTCAAGGATTACTATGTTTACATAACCAATGTACTGTCAGGCTCCAGGGTGACACCTCTTCTGTAGTGTATGACTGTAGGGAAGTGTGGGGCTGGCGCCACTGTCAGGCACAAATGACATTCCTGGAGATGAGGGCATTTCCAGATGGATAATAAATATACCCAGCCCTCTCCAGAAGTCCTTGAACAGAATATGGTCCAAGTATTGTGAATACTAGGAGAAGCAAATGCATGAAAATATTTTCTTGCTTAGAACAAGAAAAAATAAATAATTTATCCACACACACACACAAAAAATATATGTATATAAAATGTGCATGTAGAAGACCAGTAGTCAAAGCCTTAATAAGTGTCATGTGAACAATACTGTACCATTGACTATAGCTTTATTGTAGGCTGTATAAGACCCTTGTTATTTCTGTTTTGAGATTTTTTTTTTTTTAGTTTTTTTTTTTTTTAACTCTGTTTTGTTCCTCTCTTCAAATCTTGCGGCCATTTTACAGGCAAGTTGTCTGATCTCAAGACATTTAACCATGCAGGTCTGGGGAAGTGAGCTCTGCTAGATGGGGTCTGTGGTCCTCCTTCTTTTCCTTGCACCTGGTCAAGCAAAATCAGTGACACAGGTCTGGAAATAAGAGTGTGACACTGATCCTCGTGAAAAGAAAGCAAGTTTCAGGTGGCAAGCAGCAGTTCTGGTTTTCTTTCTTTTTAATGGCAGCAATGATGCTGTAGAGGAGTGACTGTAGGAGCTTCTCTTGTACTTTAACATCTCTGTTCCATGTTCTGGTAATTTCACATCTTCCCTAGACTGGTTCACTTCAGATGCTTGCAGTGTGGTTTGATGAATCTACTACACTTGTTAGCATTCATGCAGGTGTCTCTTGTGACAATGTGCCCACAACTATTGTACTGTGCATTTCAACCAATGATCTGTGTAGAATATTTCTGCTGTACTGACTGGGCTTAACAGTCAATAATTCTAAATGTGTGTTAAGAAAAAAATGTCAGACCCTCTAAGGTGTGTATGCATTCTGGTCTTTGTGTGGTTTTACGTTGGACTAACTAAAATAATTTTTTAAGAGGGGGAGGAGAGGAGGGTGTCGGGGCAATCACAATGTACCTGTGCCCAAAATGAGTCTGCATTCATTAAAGACCATGGATTCAGTTGCACACTCTGTTGTATGCATGCGTTTACCTCTTCCTCAAGGTGAAGAATTTTAATACATTCCTTCTTCTGCCAACTGTTGTTTGTATCTCCTACTGATACTGGGTGGGGTCTACTCTCTGCAGGAAGCTCAAGAGGACATTAATGAAGCAGGGCAGAGTAACAGGTTGGTAAGCCAAAGGCCTGTGTCACCATGTTTCATGTTCTTCACTCATGCTTTAGTAGGCCAAGATGCACATTTGCATCTGCATATCCGAAATATCTGCATCTGCAATAAACATTAGGGATCTGGGAATTAGACCTTAAGCAGACTTCAAACGAGGAGGCTACACTATGGGGTATGACTTTCAGCAGCAGTTCCCAAAGACCCTGGGACATGAAACTCTAGTGCAAAGGACGTCAGGAGGAGCATGAGGCAGACGTTCCTTACTGCAAAGTTGTTGTCTGCACTTTCACTGTGGCAGCAAAATGTTCAGTAGCTAGGCAGCACTGAAAATGCTTTTCTTCTTCTTTCTGTCCACCCCTTGATGTCTGCCTTGCTTGCTAAGGATCACATCTGTGTTCATTCCCCATTAACATCACCCAGAACATTTCCTATATGGTGTGGGTCATGGCAACTCAAACCTTTTGGGTGACTGAAATTGCTCTCATCTGTTCCCAAAGGCAAAGCAGCAATGAAGTGGTAAAGAATAAGTATCCCCATGTAGCTTACAGAGTATCATGGCACAGTATAACCCTTGAATGAGCTTGGAGGCTGACATTCAAGTTATCATTTCCAAAATGAGGGCCTGGAGCCTTCTATCACACAGAGAGTTACAGTATAAAGCAGTGCTGAAATACTAGAAATGATGCAGCCCAGCTGAAGCTGTTGGGAAATAGGAAATAAAATATAAAGTAGAACATGACCTGGAGTCACAGATGCTAGAGAAACACACAGCTATTTGCAGTTGCAGTGAGATCGGTTCTTTCTGTGTGCATGATGTATCTGTTGTATACATAAAGATCTTTTGCAGGCTTATATCTTCCCTGATGTTCAACTACCATGTTCTCTTAATGTCTCTTTCCACACTGCTTGCCCACCACCAGTGCTGTGTGACATGGCCAATTTTCATTCTCTTTGCTTGTTTCTAGAAACAGGACTTCATTTTCCAGAAAGCACCCAAGGACTATCCAATCACCACATGTGAGCAGCTGAAGGGAATAGCCATTGTCTGCCAGGAGATTCTTCACCTTTTAAAAACAGAAGTACTCAGTGCTACAGCACACTTGAGAAAAAGAATGATGTCTCTGACCAGGCAGGCTCATTGGCCTGCACATGAAGCCAGCAGAAATCCTTCCCTTCCTCCTGGCTTTTCTAGCAAATGTGCATGAGGTGCAAGCCTTGGAAAGCAAAAGCAGAATTGTCCTTAGGCTGATTTGTGGTCCATATTAAACATTGTCTCAGAACCAGCAGCCATTTTTATTTGCTGAGGCCAGCAGGAAAGAGGTGGAGTTCCCAGCACCCTGAAGCCCAGCTTACCAGAAGAGTGCCAGACCCTGCCCCTGACCAGGAACCTGGCTATCAGGTGTGCTGGGACCCAGCCAGGTTGTCTGAGTCAGTCTGAGAGAAATGCCATCTCTCTTCCTCTTTGCAGTTCCACAGTTCAGCTTTGAGCAGAAAGAGAAGCTCATCCCAAAAGGAGCACTAACCCTGGCATCTGGCAGTCTGCTGTTAACTCTTGCAGGGATTTTTTGGAGAGAAGAGTGAAATGGTGAGTTGGAGTCATCCTGTTGAATTATCTGGATCTTATTTGAATGGAAGTAGTTGATGGAGATCAGGGTGTAAGAGGGGTGAGCCCACAGGATTGTTTAACTGTTGGATGAAAAACTCACTATAAATATTTACCCCTCCTATTATGTGCCCTGACCAGCTTAATTTAGCTTGCCCCTTTGTTAGATCTGCAGTTTCTTATGGTACAACTATCATTTTTAGACACCTGCTTGGATTTTAGCATTTTCCCCAGATTTTCTGTCCTGGAGGTATTGCCTGATCTTAGAGTGACTGGAGTAAAGAGGAGGCTTGTGCCTTGGATCATGCAATGGACCTTCTTGAGGATGTTTCCTGTCCTGGGAGATGGGACCTGTTGACTGTTTAGAAGTGGCTAGGTGAGAATGGCTGTGAGTGAAACCTCCTTCCTCCCAGTAGCTCTCTGGCTCTGAGGCAGAAGCAACATTCTCATCTGAAATGTAATAATTCCATGAGCATTCACTGAAAGCAGGCTCTCAAAGGATCTGGATTGACAGCAGAACTAAGGGAATGCAGCACAGAGTTCCTTGTTAATGGCACACAAACAGAAGTAATAGATTAGTGGCTTTGGTCTCTCTAAACTCTGTTAATCTTCTTTCACTTCTTCATATTGGTTCCCTTTGGCTCTTTTCCACAGTCCTACCCAGCAAGTGGCACACAGCCTGAACTGGCTCCATCCAAGAGCTGGCCAGGTGTTACTCCTGGAGCTGTACAGGCACAGAAAAGGAGATGGTACCTGCCCATGAGCAATGACAGCTTGAGCAACTGTGAGAAGAGCTAGGGGAAAGGGAGTATTATCTGTATGTTGCAGAGTTGATGCTAAGAGGCAGAAGCATCTGTGGTAAATCTGAGAAGTAAATCCAGAATGTCTGACCACTGGATGTGTGTGTTAACTGCATTTGTCCATCCCCCCTCCACTCCCTTTCAGACAACTTCATTGACCTGTTTGTTCTGAAGTATCCAGGCCCTCCTCAGTGCATGGCAGCAGAACTTCCTGCAGTCAGAAAAAGGACTACTTTCTGATGTTCCCTCTCTATTAGCTTTTTTTTTTAGTGAATGCAAAGCAAAGCTCTTTAAGCCTTTTCCTGTCACCTTCTGTAGCACCAGAGCTTCAGTTCCAAGGGAGACCTTGTCAGCTTTGCTCTTTCACTCCTATTTTTTTAATTCTTTCATGATTCTGGGACTGGCTAGGATTCAGGAATAACACTGAATTTAAGCATTTTTTAAGATGTGTCTGCTTCATACAGATGTGCATACTACATGCCTCTAGATTACAAGAGAGGAGAGGCTTCTGCACTGCTTGTCCTGATAACCCACCTTGGAAACTCAGCTTCTCTGCTCTCAGCAGCTTTCAGCTGTCTCCAAGCCTCTTTCTGCATTCCTCTTGGAAGGCAAAGTCTCTATATACCAGATGAAAGTATGTGTAGCAGAGGCTGTTCTGAATACTTCCCTTTCTAAGTGTGGAATCAACTGAGGAAGGAGTAAATGTGTTTCCACCGTTTTTATCTGTACTTGAATCAACAGGAGCAGGCACATGTGAGTCGTTTGGGATTCAAAAGGCTGCAGGTACAAGTCCTTACTGTTTTACAGGCTGCTGCTGTACTTCATTTCTCAAGCCATAGTGGGGTTAAACAACCTTACCCTTTCTCACTGGGGAGCTGTCAGGGTAAATTCATTAAATAAATCAGCACTGACTACTCAGAGGGCCTGCATGGTGTGAAAAATTCAGGCAAAACAGTTCATGTTTCCTCATATCTCTTTGTCAGTAGCATGACATGGTTTTTGTTTTCTCTGGAGTTACTAGAATGCCTTCTCTGTTAGCTCAAATGATTAGGTTCTCATGCCATCATTTCCAGTCACTTCAGAAGCGCCCATCTCCCTCCCCCACCTGATCAGGGGCATCTCCCAAGTGCTAATACTCAGTTCTGGTTTTCTTTATTGTGTTTGTTTTCTTTTTTTTTTTTTTTTTTCTCTGCAGGAGACACCACCTTCCTTACTGTTATACAACACAACTGTAAATTTAGTAAGTACCCTGCAAAGGATGAGGATCAACTGAACTACTCACTGTCATGTTACCTGTAGGAGCTGGGGGGATATAACTCTGGAAAGAAATTGCTGCTTTTGTGGGTGGATTTTTACTGGTGGGGATCTTTTTTGACAGACTGTCCTAATGCCACTGACATTATATTGTAGCTTTAAGGATAGGTAAGCTCCCATACCTGGTCAGAGGCATCTCCCAAGTGCTAATGCTCAGTTCTGGTTTTCTTTATTGTTTGTTTTCTTTTTTTTTTTTTCTCTGCAGGAGACAACACCTTCCTCACTGTTCTACAACAAAACTGTAAATTCAGTAGGTACCCTGCAAAGAATGAGGATCAGCTAAACTACTTGCTGTCATGTTACCTGTAGATGCTGGGGGGATATAACTCTGGAAAGAAATTGCTGCTTTTGTGGGTACTGGTGGGGATCTTTTTTGACAGTCTGTCCTAATGCCACTGACATTATATTGTAGCTTTAAGGACAGGTAAGCTGCCTAATGCACACAGATTCCCATATTTGTGCCTGTTTAGCTGTTTATTTAGCAATGAGCAAATCCAGGAAGAGGTATTTGCTAAGCCTGTAATGCTACTGAACTTTTTTCCTGCTCCTTTCACCAAAGGGAATGTGAATGTTATTTCAGATTTCATTTCTGTTCTCTCCTGGTAAGAGAGGGGTTGGCAAGGGGAGCGGGCTATCAGCCATCGCAGCAGTTACCAGAGGGTCCTTTACATGTCCTGACACTCAAAATATGTGTCCGTGCTCTTTGCTTGAAGTCATAGGGTTTCTCTTTTCTTACAAAAAGTTGTGGACATGCAAAGATCTGAGCTTTCCAATCCTACCTTCCTGCTTGCTCTACTGCGAGTATTCTCTGTTCTGACGCAAAGGGTCTTTCTGGTTTTGCATCTTCCTGGCCGGGGTTCAGCAGCATTTTACTGCTGAGTTATAGGCATTGAGGACAATCAGTTCAGCCAAAACTGGAATGGAGGGAAGGACATTTTGTCTGGCTATGGAGTTACAGAAAGATGCACACTGTAGCTATTCTGGACTAAACGGAGCATTTGTTAGCTGTGAGAGCCAGAGGAGACCTGGCTGACCTGTGGCCTTTGAGGAGGCATGTACAGCTCTTGAGCTCTGGCCTGTACCCAAGGCTTGCTCCCCACATCTGTCTAGGGTAGCCTCTGGGTCCTGCAGTTCTCAGCTGGAGCAGTGTCATCTTGAGATGACAAGCTTGACAGAGGGGAGAACATATGAGGTGCTTGCTGTCATCACTGCTTGTGTGATGGATTTTCTCCTTGCTTCAGGTGCCTTGTCATTTGAAGCTGAGAGTGTCATTTTGCAATGGCTAGAAAAAGCAAGATGCTTTTGGTTTGAGTACACCAGATTTGCCAGTGCCCTGCACTGCATGCTTTGCATCTGTGAGTCGAGGCACCAACTGATCCTCCAGGCAAGGCTGTGTGGGCAGCTGCCTCCAGCACCATGGTAAGGGTAGAGAATGGACTGTTGTAGAAGCACACCTTTTCCTGTGGCTTCCCACACAACTTTGTGCTGCTTTTCCTTCTGAATCCAACTTTCTCTGGCATCTATTTGTGCTTGTATTTTTTCTTTTTATAATATTTTCCTGCCTCAAGCCCCTTTTTGAGACATATATTCCTTCCCTTCAATCAGAGCCATTATTGGAAGGACCAGAGTTTGAGTACTTGTTTATGACTAGAAAATACAGGCCATGATCTCAGGATGCAGATGGGTGTTCTGCGTGTTACTGACCATATGCTGTCATTGAAGTATTGCAACTACTCCCTCAGCCTCTTTCCTTGCATGCTTTATATGAAACACTTTTTTTGTAAATGTTCTTTGACCATCTTATTTCTAGACTTCTGCACATACATCTGGAAGCATGACTGTCCAGGCAGACTGTTCTTTGGGGGTAGGAGTTTGTTTCATTATTTAATCCATTTGATTATGTGGAGCATTTTCCCTCTGAAATAAAATCTCTGCTTCCCCTGTGTGTGTTGGGGCAGTACAGCTGAGCTGGATACCAAGGTTTTGATCCAGGGTTGCAGTTTTGATCTTGCATTGGCTTTTCTTGCTGTGCTATGGTAGCTACTCACTCAGCTACTAAGCACAGAGTTGAAGGATCACACTGCATGCATTTGACCTGTCTCTCTTTGTGAGTTAGTACAAGCCCTGGGTGGTTGGAGTAGCCACAGGGATACCCAGCTTCCTGGCCTTGGTCCTTGCAGTCATCTTGGCAGTGGTCTGTGTTCTCCAGTGGAAGAACTGCAGCTGGAATCAGGTGACTACCATCCATCTTCTAGGTTCCTTGCTACTTCCATATCTAGACCTTCGTAACAGAAACCTGATTCAACAACCTCTGAAATTTTTGGGAAGTTCAGGACCTAGCAGACTGTCTCGACCACAGCTTAGAAGTTGCAGGTTCATAAAGATAAAAAAGAAATTAATATGAGAATACTGAAGGCACACCTCAAGCTAACTAGCGGGGAATTAAAAAAAAATAAATTTTCACCACTGCTCTTCAGGGCATTTCTCTGTCATTTCCCACAGGAAATTATTTACAGATCCTCTCACTCCAAAATGGTTTTCCTTATCTCCCCAAATGATCCAAAGTGTTTCATAGTATGTACAGTTACAGGTTAGTCACCATTTTTTATGTGTTCCAGCCCATAGAGTGGGTGGGTCTTTGCACCTTGACTGCTTCCTCACTGCTGGAGTAGGGATAGGGGTTTCTGCAGCACCATGCTTCCTTCCTCTGGGATTAAAAAAGGACCATCATCACCAAAGAGAAAGTCAGGGTGCCCATGGAGGAAGAAAGCCATGAAGAACTCTGGCAGCCCAACATTGACATTTCTACCTAAAAGGGCCCCTTTCTTCCCTCGCCACTTTATAAATATTTTTTGTTGGCTCTAGTACTTTGTGGATCTTCATTTCCTTACTTCAGAAAGAAAGGTGTAACAGTACTGAGGGAGCTGATTTCCCTGTAGTTGTTGGTTGAGATTTTTTTTTTCTGGGTGTAATTGTGAAAGCGAGAATTTTCCCCTCTGCTAAAAGACCACACCAATTTTGGATGTTCCAGTAAAGTCAACACACAGGCACTAAGGTTTCCCCTCTCTAAAGTAATTCTCATGGGCAGGTATCAAGCAAAGTCTATGATTGTTTCTAATGAAAGAGTGTTTGGACATCCACCTTCAACTATGTTGGACACTATCCCCAATACTATCTTCTGTGTGCTTATTTATCTCCTGAATATGTCCTGAGTTCTACAGCTGTACAGTAACATCTGCCCTGTGCTTCTTATAGTTTGTGAATTGTAGCTAGATATTGTTTGTCACTGTTTTGTTCATGGCTTCAGAAAAATCAGCATCCTGATGGGCATGAAGAACATGAATATGAATCATCATTCACTCCCAGACCTCCAGATGTAAGTAATCCATTAACTCATTCTCAACATAACCCATGTGCTGCTGAGTTACTAAATGCAGGACTGGCTTTAGGGGTAGCCCTAACAGAAAACCCAGGGTAAGTTCTCTCCCTGTGACTGTGTGGGACTCCTACACAACTGGCATTTCTGGTTGCATGTAAAATGCAATCCCAGATGAGAGGCCAGCAGAGTTTGCCATTGTTTTAGAGTACACAGGCATTAGAGCTGTAACATGTATAGGCAAAATTGGAGGAACAAGGAGGGATGAACCTGAGATGCAAGCAAATACAACACTTTCTTCAAAATACTGTGACACATTTCCAAAGGGAGGTGGGAACTCTTGCATGTTGTATTTATTCTCTGTAGTACTCTTGAGACCACTGAATACCTTGTGACAACCATTACAGAAGTTATATTTTTTCTCTAGGACTTTCATATGACCACGCAGTGGACAACAAATATCTGTGTAAATGAAGATAAAGACAAGTGCTGCAAACCAGACATCCAAAACCAAGCAAAACCCATAACAACAAAGAAACCCAGAAGAGAGATACATGTGATGGAATCCATTTATGAAAACTATCTGCCCTAAAGAAAAGCACCAAATAGTGGCTGGGACCAGAAATAACAAATACAGCCCTTTTCCTGGACATCAGGGGTACACAGTTGCAGTTCATGAATGAATGTTTTCTCTTTGTGACTACCTTCAATTGTATAGAAGACAGGACAAAGAGACTTTGGATGGGGAAAAAACTTGTTTGCCACAATGGCTCCAAAATGCAGAAGAAAAATGAGATTCCCTTGGAGTACCCAAACTCTCTGTGAGAGGTGGGTTTGCTGTCCTCCTAAATTTAATTAATTTCAATAAATAGCACCAAAGTATTTGCAGTGACACTGATGGTAGAAGAGGCCAGAGGATCAGTTGGATTCCCCACCGCTCAGGTGACTGAGCTTCTTGCAACAGCCTGCCAAGACAGGGATGCACTTTTCATTTACAGGAGTCTAAACCATAAGTGAGATTAAATGCTGTGCCAAAGAAAACTGGAAGGAGAAAGCAACTCCAGCTGCAGAACTTAGCTCCCATGATGCCATGATGGCAACTTCCCTATGTTCTCAGCTGTTCCTTACCTGCAGTGGCCTCTCATTCATGCTGTTCTCTCCCCTGTACCTTGACATTTCAGATGGGAGGTGGAGTGGTAGTGTCATTCAGGCAGAAGACACCTTCCAAATAAATTATTTCCTCAGCAGCCTCATTGTGATTTGTGTGAGGGTGCCAAGTGGCCACAGTGACAGACTGGATTGTGCTAGAAAATGCCTCAGGGAGAGCAGAGGCCTGGGAGAGATGTTGGGAGGAGGACAGAGAGGAGCTATAGAGAAAATTCTCCCAGCTTGTGAAAAAGCTGGGCCATAGAGGGCCTGAGAAACAAGAGGATACCTGCAGAAGCAGCCAGAGGTTCCATGGAGGGAGTGCCCTCCTCCAGGAGGAATGCTGCAGCCTGGAAGCAGGATTGGCTTCAAGGACAGCAGATAGAGCTATTGATAGCCCCAAGCTGCAGAATCCCCTTCCCCTTCCACAGTGTGAGCCTTCCTGGCTAGTGTTGTGATTCATCTGGCCAGGGGCTCCTTTTAGGCAGCAGCAGTGGGTGCAGTGGATGAAGCAGGCAGGACCCTTGTCCTGGGAGGGACAGCCCTTCTCACAGGTGTTGCAGACCTACTCTGCAGTGCAGCAGTATATGCGGGCCCTGCCCCAACCCAAAATAAATAACAGCTCAAATACTCATAAATAGAATTTTCCTTTATTGGGTCACTAAAATACACATATGCAACACTATCCATATGCAAAGCATGCTGTTCTTGGTGGGACGTGCTGCAGGAGAAGCAAATCATGGGCAGCCATGGGAGCCATGTTTGTGGGAAAATAGCTATTTGATGCAGTCACTGTGCTCAGTGAGCCATGGGGAGACTGTCAGCACAACAGGCTGCAGTGTGACCCAGGGCTTCCCTGCAATGTGGTGGAGCAGTTCTGGAAGGCTTTGAAGGTGTCTGTGCATCTACCTGTGTTTGGGCTGGTTTCCTGGAGACCTTGGCCAATGCTCCTGCTGTTGGTTTTAGTAAGGGAGATGCAAAGGATAGCCAAGCTTTCAGGATACTGTGAATCATGTGTTTGTGCTTTTCAACGGGGAAGAGCACAGAGCTGGTAGGCAGGAGGTACGTTTCCTGTCCCACTTAGTGTTGGGGTTATGTCGAGTTCCTGAGGGTCGACAATAGGCTTCAAGGTAAAGTTCTGCAAGATGGTGGCCACAAGTAAGAATATCTCCATGCGTGCCAGGCCCTCTCCAGGGCATACTCTCTTCCCTGGAAGTGAAAACAGCTGAGTAGGCCAGAGTTTTACTAAGCAGATATGTGTGTGTGGCTTTATTTACCAGATACAGCTGCAGCAGTAAGATCACTGTCAGGATAGCTAAGAACATTTGGACATTTGCAAGTGTGTGTTAGAGAAAGACCCTTGCCAGTTTAGTTGCATGTGTGAAGGAAGACTAGGAGCAGGAGAAGTCTTAAATGTGAAGGAGGATTTACAGTAGGCAAGATGATTGACAGTGAGGTGACATAAAGCCTGGGTAAGAAAGTAGAGTGTTGGGGCTATTGGGTAGGTGAGTGGTAGTATGTAGCCTGAGAGGTACTTAAGAGGTGCTGGGGAAAAGTAGAGCTACCACAGAAAAACAGGTTAATTAAGGATTACCTTGGTGGTTGTGTAGGTAGGTGACAGGTATTTTAGAAAGTGTCATTGGATCCCATTCATGTCCTTATATCAGCAACTCTAGTAGGAGGTTTGAGAAGCCACCAAGCCCCAAACAAGAAGGGACTTGCAGCTGGGCAAAGGAGCAGCAGGAAGGAGTTATCTAGAGAGCAGTGAACTCCTAGGAAACATCAGTGGGAAACTTGGAAGAAAGGAGTATGTGTTACTGGGTGGTCACCAGAGGTAGAGGCAGAGAGAGAGAGGAAGACACAGAAAGTCTGTGCTTTACCTGCTGAGAAGGGCATGAAGAACTCACTCTTCTTAAAGGTGCCATTCTCCTTCAAGAAATGTTCAGGGTTGAACTCATTTGGATTTGGAAACTCTTTACTGTCATGAAGGACAGAACTGAGGATGGGAAAGATTGTGGTGCCCTGAAGTAACACAAGAAAAGCATAACATGGAGGGGAAGTGAGATCACATAATCCAACTGCTTGCCAAGACTGACCTTCCCAGCACAACCCTACTAGTGTCTTTGGTTTCCCTGTAGGGACCCTTCTGGGGATGAAGCTTTAGGGAGATCCTTCTAAATGTCACAGCAGGGACAGTGATTGGCTACTCTTCCTGAGTGCTCCCTCTCACTTTCAAGCTTTCAGTTTTATCCTCACTTTGCTCTGGTCATCTGCAGAGGCCTCACCTAATTCTTCCTCTTTATCAACATTTCACAATAATGAACTCTTAGATGCACTATGTTTCTTCTTTTCTGCAAGCCCCAAAAAGCAAAAGCACACAAGGTTCATAGATTCATAGATTCATAGATATTAGGGGTTGGAAGGGACCTAGAAGATCATTTAGTCCAACCCCCCTGCCCGAGCAGGA